>CABEEJ010000497.1:29107-143309 GCA_901482245.1 Timema douglasi | reverse complement strand
GGGGCGGGGGGTGAGAACAAGCGCTCGCTCTGGACCATATTCCCTCTATTCGACCCTTTCCTACAAACTATTCCTACGCTATAGTTTGATAGCTACAGGGGAAAAAAAAGTCCAAAAGTTCATACATAACTTCTACATTTACTTTTATGTAATCATAGGTAAATCAAATGGTATTTGGGTGTGGGGTTTTAGGGTGTAAATATTAATTATTTGTTAATGTTAAATATGCTATTTCTATTTAAACATATGGTTTATAAAAATATGTATTTGGTAAACAGACTATAACTCCCCTCTTTCCTGAATTACAAACCACAACAGGGGGAAATACTTTATGTATCAGCTGCAAAGTTAGACTACAACATATTTTTAGTCATATATTTTATTACCATACCCGACTTTTGGTGCCTTACATAATATAGTCTAAAGGAACAGGATAAGAAGGAATAATTAAATGAATGTTACGGGACTACGCACGGACTTTCTCACTCTATTGTTTTTTGTCCTAGTTTTAAATTTTATAATTTTATTTTTAAAGAATTAATGTCCTCATTTGTATGTTTGGGCAAAAAAAAAAGTATCAACATTGGGTCCACAAGGGTCAACACTTCGTATTAAAATTTCGACTTCCGGTTAAAATTTTCGACATTTTATTAGGTGTTACCCTTTTTCAGGTCATTATATTGCTACTAAATTCGTCATTTATAAATTTTTACCAATAAAAAATTTAAATATTGACAATTGAGTATAAAATGAAAATAGATAATTGTTGTACAAACATTTCTCCTAGGAGGTTTAAGGAAAAATAACAACTTTTTGAGAGACTTTCTTATATTTAATTACTCTCTAGCATTGGAGAATTATTACATTAAAACTTAAGTAGTATCTCTTTACAACTAGAGCTCGCAAAATTGTATTAATATAATATTTTCCAATATCTTAGAAACTTTCGGTTTTATAAAAAATATATTTCATATATTTTTTTAAAATTTTTAGTAGTACTACAGTTTTGCAATGATAAGCTTTTTAATATATCACATAGTTGCGGAGATACGGAGATTTCCGTTTCTGTAAAGTACCCTAAAAGTCATTTTCATGGGGAAATGAAAATAGCCAGTTTATTTATATCTTGATCAATACCTATATTGAGAAAACTGATTCTTTCTATTTTCGCCCTTTGTTTAACTACTCTTAATTTTAGGGTTAAAAAGACTCACAGACAGACGGTATTGCAAATACCACTTTTTAGGGTTCGGGGGATTAAGAGACGATGACATCCATCAACCATCAACAAATCAGGCTAGATTTTTTTTACGGTCGCAATACTTTACCTTTAGTGTTCGAAAAGTTATATATATACTTGCGTATAGCTTGAAAGTTATTGGTTTTATAAAATAATGTTTCTGATAAAATATTTGTATTATAAATAAATCTGCATGTTTGTAATGATAAGTAATTTCATATCTCAAATAGTTTCGGAGCTATGATAAAGGTGAAGGAAGGGTTTGGTAATCAGATAGATCTGTGTCGGGGCTGATTTAACCCCGGACCCTCAGCACAGAAGTCTGACATCTTACCCCTAGACCACCAGTTCACCATAAGCCTTTACTAATCTTTGTTAATAAAAAAATATAGTTGTTTTAAGAACACTAATTTATATTACTCTGCAATTAAATTTTTAAGAGATGTGTACAACTCAGGCATCAAGAAAGAAACAAAAGTTTGCCCTTCATCGAATAAATTAACCAGTTTAAAACAAGTTTCTTAAGCTCATGTTGTAACTTTTATTTTGTGCACGTTAGAAATAGGTTCGTGTAAAATCTACTTTTATTAGTTCGGAAACAAACCAGCGCAGTCTTATATATACTTGCCCTTGGCTTATTTTAGTCATGAAATTACACGTTCGACCTGGTGCGACATAGTTATGAAGGGGTTTGGGGGGATAAGGGAAGGTAGATTTTGAACAGACTTTCAACCCTTCCGCCCCCCGCCCCCTTGTCTCTGGGTTAAACTGCCCGTGCATGTAGGGTCAGACTCTAACGAGCCCTACTAATCAAGGCATCATTTAGCTCTGTCACCTTCCACACGTTACTCATGTCCGTTCTACCTTTATCAAAATTAGGGCTCTTTGTTTTAGGAGGAAATTACACACAGAACTTCCTTTTAAAAGTAATCGCAGCGTCCTTTTTTTTTTTCACCCTCTACCCTTCACCCCCTCGGTTTCAACATACGGTAATCTAATCGTAACGTCAGACCTAATCGTAAATACCAGTGAAAATGATCCAATTTTAACTAGGGTTTATAATTTCTCGTTAAAGATTTTACTAATGATGCATAGCTTGTCCGGTTATTCACGCTTCACTTAAGACCCTTTTGTGAACGTGATTAATGTTTCAGCCTAATTCTAATTCATTTAACTTTTGATAAAAGGTATTAAGGTGATTTTTTTACTTTCAAATAAGCGTAGTGGTTTTTTTAATACATCAACTAACTCTCTTAAATAGAAGATGGAAGTGTAGGGAACCCGAGAAAAGTGCAGTATTTTTCCGGTTTTTACAATAAATTATTTTATTGTTCAAAATAAATAAAATATAGCTCCAGTAGAAACAAAGAGCTTAATTAATAAATATCTCATTTTTTATTAATCTGGATTGAAATATGAGAGACAAGGATACTTTCATCTTAACGCATTAATACTTTAGCTGAGCTATAAAAGGTTAAAGTAGTATTAAACTTTAATTTTTATTTATAAAAAATGTATTCAATAAAATACACGGTAAAAGATTTGAGTATATTCCATTCACCGTAGGAATTGACTTCTGAAAGGTCTTTTTCCCTACCATAAATCTACTATATAGTAGGATATTGGTAGAAAAAAAGACCTTTCAGAGAGTTATTCCTACCGTGAATGGAATATAAGTTGTAAGTTGTGTTATTAAAATGAATCACATTTATTTTGAAAATGTATATAATAGACGTAGGGCTACAACAGTTGTCTGCTCTAAGAACTTGACATTGAAAAACCGGAATAGTATCAAATATATTTAAGGGGGGAGTATTATAAGGAACGCTAGTTTAGGACAGTGTTGTTACAGTTTTTATAACAAAACTTTTTTTCTGGCCAAAATAAATAGAATATCGCATAAGTATAAACATACAGTTTAATTTTCTTCATATATAAATATCAATAGTCCATGAATATATGTCAAGGGTATCCTGGATTTTTATTGACATCTTATTCCTCTTCATTTAAAAAGTGTATAATCTATTGCCGCTATGCTCATGAGTCATGGGATATATTAAAGAACTGTTGACGTCACCATGTGAATAAAATTAAACTCTTTGTTTCTACCGAAACATTATTTGATTTATTTTAGTTATAAATAATGTTTTGCTGTAAAAACTGCAAAAACACCTTTTCTTGCGTCCCCTACACTCCCTCACTAAAAATATAACTTCATGTTTATAAGTGCATCGGTAAATAATTTAAATAAATGGTTCAGTGATTTCTCGCTTTATTGTTTAAAAATGGAAATATTTATTCAAAATTGGTTATGTAACTATACATTAGTGAACCCGAGAACAAATTGCATTATACATACGTCAAATATTTTTTGACTCATGGTTTTAAATTTCATAATTTTATTCAAAAAAATTAACGTCTTCATTTTTATAGTTGGACCAATAAAAATGATCGATATTGGGTACCAAATGGTCAACATCTCGTATTAACATTTTGACTTCCGTTTAAAATTTTTGGCATTTTAGAGGGGGTGCACGTCTTATCGTTATCTCATTGCTACTTAATTTCTCTTTTATAAATGTTGAGCAATAAAATAGGTAACTATTGTCTATTGAGTCTAAAATGAGAGAGATAGATCATCTCTGTACCAGGGGTGGATCCAGGATGGAGGCATGGGAAACCGTGCCCCCCTTCTTTTCAAGAAATTAAACCAACTAAATCAATGTTAAAGTCACTACTAGCTTTATTGTCACGTAATACTATCTCACTAACCAGACTTATTTTTTAAAATTGTCATTGGTAATCATATTAAATGACTAATATACAGTAATTATCATAAATACTTAAGACAGTCACATCAAGTATTAAAGTGGTAAAAATAGATATTAATGAAATACCCTAATATAATTTGCGCCCCTCTCACTTTGTTGCTCAAGCCTTGTTTAGGTTTAAATTCATTTTATCATTTTTACTATTACTATTTCAATGATTAATACCAAATAGAGATCTTTATAATTTTTTTAATAACGTGCTTTAAACAAAAATTTTTTAATAATACTACACACATAACATGTTAGTATTGCTCAGTGATAAAATTTCTATTTAGAATGAGAAATAACTTAGCTATATACTATAGAGTTGAGTTAAGATTCGATAGTTAGAGGTCTGAATAATTCCATCTATTTTGTCTAATTGATTATTTATATAATAATTGTTATAATGTTTAAACTTATTTCCCTCTTAATAATCACTATTTGCTGATATTCTTATTTGCTTATATATATTAAATTTCAATACTGATCACAAATTTCGAGCTATACACTTCAATAAAGGACTATTCTCAAGTTTAGCGATACACTGGAAAATTACTTAAAGATTTACTTTCAAATTTTGAAGTATTTTTATGTCAAAATTTCTTGAGGTGCCTCGCGCCCCCCTCCCCCCTTCCGTCTGTCCCCCCCCCCTCTCCTCATGAAAATCCTGGATTCACCCCTGTGGTGTACAAACATTTCTCCTAAGAGGTTTAAGGAAAACCAACATCAACTTCTTGAAAGACTTACTTATTCGCTTACTCTATGGCATTAGAGAATTATTCCGTTTGAGTAGTATCTCTTCACAACTAAAGCTCAAACAATTGTATTAATATATTATTTGCCAATATCTCAGAAATTACTGTTGGTTTTATAAAATTATATTTAATATAAACGTTTTTTATTTTTAATAGTACTACAATATTGCAATGATAAGTTATTTAATATCTCAAATAATTGCAGAGCTATGGAAGTTTCCACCTCTGTAAAGTAGCTTTATAGTAATTTCCGTGGGAAAATGAGAATAGCCAGTTTATTTATAATCTTAATCAACGCCTATATACGAGTTTTAATCAAAATCGTTAAAGCCGATTTTGAGAAAATCGATTTTTTCTCTTTTATTAAACTACTCTTAATTTTGGGGTTAAAAAGACGCATATACAGACGCATTGCAAATACCACTTTTTGGGGGGTTTTAGGAATCATGAGACGTCGACATCTATCAATATTTCGGGTTAATTTTTTTTATGTTCTCAATACGTTACCTTTAGTGTTCGAAAAGTTAAAAATNATATATATATATATATATATATATATATATATATATATGCGTATAGCTTGAAAGTTAATGTTTTATAAAAATACGTTTTGAATAAAAAATTTGTATTACAAATAGATCTACATATTTTCACTAAGAAGTAATTTCATATCTCAAATAGTTTCGGAGGTGTAATACAAAAATGAGAATTTACTCATCAGACCGGATATTAAAGTAATTTTGACGAAATATTGAGAGTAGGCCTTATGCTTGGAATATTTATAAATGAAGTTTAACCATAATCGTTATATCCGATTTTGAGAAAATCGACTTTTTCTCATTTTGTCTTTTAGTAAACCACCCTTAATTTTAGGGTTGGATATCCAATTCGAAAACAACCTCGGGGAAACCCTATGAAAACCCTAGATACCAAGTTTTAGCCCGATCAGTAAAATAGTTTAGGCTCTAATCCGAGGTACAGACAGACATACGGAAATTCAAAAACAACTTTTTTGGATTCGGAGGATCATGAAACGTCGAGTCTCTTCAAAATATCGAGTTGGACTTTTTTGACGATCACAATACTTTCTCTACCTATAAGATAGCGAAAAAGTGAAAAGGTATTATTAATAAGAAACAAGTCACATATACCCAGCCGGTGGCCGAGTGGTTTAAGTGTTAAAACTCCATTGGACTTGATCAGCGTTGATTCCTTTCTGGGTGCACTAAAGGTTGTGTTCCGCGAATGATCTAGCACTATGGTTTTCTCTCATCTCCACGAACTGATTAAAGTGTACCTCCTCTAAATTTTCCTCCCCCTTCCTAAATCCTAATTTAATCCTTTATTCAAACCTTGTTTGAAAACTAATTCATGACCAGCCAATACTCCCCTCTACACCCTTTCCCAACTCTTGGTTTCATCTCTGTCTTCATTTAAAGAGTTTAGACTAGAAAAGGACAGGAATGATATTTTGACTACGGGACGGGAATGGAACGAGAAATGGGTCAAAATATTGGAATCAGGAGCAGGAGTGAAATATTATAAAAATTAAACTTAAGAAATAATTTTATATTAAAAATATAATATGTTAATTGGTCAGGCGTCTGTTTGCTCACAAGTTGCTGACCTTGTAGTTGTTTAAGCAAATATATATATTTACGTCTTTTCTTTCATACTTAAACAAGCTTTCTCAATCAAAACAACCGCTTTCCTTCCTTTACACACACACACACACACACACACACACACAAACACGCGGTTTTAAAACTGTTTACTTAAGAATGCACTAACCACCAAACACACATAACCCCCTTCCCTAACTTGAATAAACTTGTTCAAACAATGTGTGCTGTTTTAAATGTTCAATTGAGCAACCTTTTTTTTTACGTTGTAAGTCGAATCTAACTTCTCATTCTGCCTACCTGTGGTTAGATTAAGAAATATGTTGCCCACCTTTGGTATAAATAATACCCTGTCTAAGAACTCTGAAATTCTGGGACCACTAAAACTTTCTTTATACTTGCATTTTTGTCCAAACTTTTAGAAGAGAATTTAACATGACTGTTGGTTGTTTCAGAGTGACGGCGGACTAGCGGACTCTGACTCGAGTCGAGCCAAGGAGATGACAGCCATCAACTCGGTGAGTAGTGTGTCTATCTTTCTTTCTTCCTCCCTTCCCCTCTCAAGGGTCTTAGTTTCGACACCTTGTCAAGTCTAGTTGCAAGTATGTTGATATAGAAGGGTTTTCTTGGACCCCACTTGAATTAATCTTCAGGGACGCTTGAAAAAGGTTATGTAAACACGTATGCATATACACATACAGTAGCCCCATGTCTTCTTTGGTGCTGACTGACAGCTCACAGCTGACAGCTAAAAACTTTGAAAAGCTACCAGACCAAATTATGTATCCCTACGCCGAACTATATGATCTGCAAAAACATGTGTTAAGCAGCTGTCACTTCTGACGGTCAAAATTTAAGTATATACCTAAATGCTGAGTGTTAGAAGTCAGCTGTGAGCTGTCAGTCAGCACCAAAGAAGCCACGGGGCTACTGTACACTGATATACACATATACTCCATATATGGTAGGAGTGTAGGTAAGTGACAGTTAACAAAAGCTACCAGATCAAATCACGTGTATATATTTACACATACTATATGATCTGCCAGTCCATATGTTGAGTTGCTGTCACCTTTAGCAGTTTAAACTTTCACAACAAACAAGTTGTTTTTAATTATGTTTATTTTTCAACCGTTTTTACATCTACTGATAACTGTCAATTATCACCACTCCTATGACGAATGGATGCAGCATAAAGTAGTATTCTATTTGATAAAAAAATTTAAAGAATGCATAGAACATTTTTTTTTCTGCCAACATTGAAACATTGTACTATGTTATTATTATTATTACTATTATTTATAGGTAATAATATTATATATCAAATGTGATAGCGTAAGATAACATGATTTGACTTATAAATATATTAAAATTGTTTTAGTAACTTTAGTAAGAAACTTATACTGTTCTTCCTACCAAAATCATACTAAATACATACATATGTGCATACATACATAAATATATACACGCATGCATGCATACATACATGGACGATGATGGGCTATCAATCGCTAACGAGTACGATTGTCTTCCACGGATATTATTAGTTGAGACTGTGGGTTCTTAGACGACTGTAAAGACCAATCCTGGAGTTACAGTCTCTCCCACAGTGTTGGCATACGCTGTCTGCGTTAACCGCTGGCTCTTGAGGGTTGACTCTACTATGATGTATTCGTTATTTCCTGGCATTATGCTTGTCAGATTGGTGTTTTCATCGTTGTAGTTCAAAGAGTTACTGGCCTTCGTGGACAAGCCGACGCTATGCAGGGCGATTGGCCGCTGTGGCCTCTCAGTTGTCAATATCGATTATACACTTCTTCATGTTGGACTTAAGAACGTCCTTGTACGGTTTGTTCTGTTCCCTCAGGTTTCGTTGGCCATCCTTCAACTGTGAATACATCATCTGCTTTGGGAGTCGAGTTTTGGGCATTCGGAGTACATCGAAGTTGATTCTTGATGATCAATACTTCAATACTGGTGGTATTGGCCTATTCTAAGACACTGATGTTAGTACGTCTGTGTGGCCAGTTAACTCTGAGGATTCTATTAAGACAACGCTGATGGTTTCTTTTTAGGCATTTTAGGTGCCTTCTGTAGCTGGTACAAGCCTCACATCCATAAGTAAGAGTTGGTATTATGATAGTTTGGTACACGTTCAGTTTGGTCAGAGTTTTGATACTATGGCTGTCTAAGACTCTCTCGCAACCGTCTAAAAAACTGCGCTAGCACATTTTAGACGATGTTGGATTTCACTATCAATATTTGCATTTGTCGATAGGTGACTGCCAAGTTAAGGAAAGTGTTCGATGCTCTGCAAGACCTCCTCATTGGTTGTGATGGCAGGAGCTGCAACATCGGAATTTAGTGCAGGTTGATACAGAATCTGCGTCTTTTCGATATTAATGCTCAGATCAATGAACGTATATGCCTCATTAAATGTATTCAAAATCGTTTGGAGGTCCTCTTCTGAGTTAGCCAAAACAACGTTGTCATCCGCGTACTGGAGTTCGAGAAACGACGTAGATATCTTGGTCTTCGCATGTAGTCTGCTAAGGGTGAATAATCCACCATCATTCCTATACCCTATTCCTACACTCGGTGGCAGTTTCCCGACTATAAGATAAATTATAATTCCATCAAGTATTGAGAATAGAGTGGGGGCAATTAAACATTCCTGTTTGAAACCCATTGTGATCTCAAATGGTTTCCCAAGTCCATTGTTCAGAACAGTGCCATTTATGTTATCTTGTAGTAGTCGAAGAATCTGAATGTATTTCGGGGGGCAGCCAATTAAAGCTAAGATCCTTCAAAGACCATCTCGATTAACCGAGTCGAAGGCCTTGACGAGATCAATGAAGGCCATGTATACATGCAAACGCATACATACATACATACATACATGCACACATACATACATACATACATATATACATACATACATACATACATACATACATACATACATATATACACAAATACATACATACATACATACATACATACACACATACATACATACATACACACATACATAAATACATATATACATACATACATACACACATACTCACATACATACATACACAAATACATACATACATACATACATACATACATACATACATACATACATACATACATACATACATACATACATACATACATACATACATACATACATACATACATATATACATACATACATACATACATACATAAGCCTATATAAATACATGTGCATTCTATTTTTGATCTTTTAAATAAACAGACCCGCCCACCAATCTTTTTTCTAAAGTTCACCTTAGCGGTGATAAGTAGTTCCATGACTGTGCTTAAGTGACTTGAGGGGGCAACTTCTGAAATATAGGTCTACACCTAGAGCTCTAAGAAAGCAGGTGCTTAGAAATAAATAATTTGAATAATAATTGGACGCCATCAACCATGAGAATCGTAAAACTACTCCACTACTTCTACTAACCCCATGGTGTAAGCCCACAAGCGAGCTATACCGACTTAAAACCAGATTTTGGAACTTAGCCAAACGAGAAGTGACAAGATTTTTGGAAAGACATTGCAAGTTGAGCTTTGTATTCTTTTAGATCTCACTTCTTTTCGAGATTGAATAATTTAAGGATTCTTGTGGTGTAGAACATGGAATGTTTCTATATAAAGATTTTTAGTGGGATATCAATTGTTTTTATGAAGATTAGATATAAGAATAATAAGAAAGAATTTGTTTAAGTAGGTATACTTTTCAACTGTAATATATACAATACATTTTTTACCATTCACTCTAACATGCCCTTTCTTCCCCACCTATTTTGGGAACCATTTTGAAAAATTCAGATCTCGTATTCAACCCTTGTTTTATATCTACTAATACGAACATTTTCAATGTTCTATGTTGACGTGAAGTAACCTATAGATTTTGATGAGCAGTGAGTCCCAAAATACGCATTTTATAACTGCTGTATTTCACGACCCGCCTAAGCTCTAAACTTAAACTTTGTAAAAGATGACTAAAATAGTTGATCTTAACAGAATGTTACATTTTTACGTTCTTATAATTCTTTGGAGCCATGTTAGAATGAAAAGGGGGACGGGGGGATAAATGTGGTTTGATTTGTATAGTGTTAAAGGTACACGGTGTTACTGGAGAACTTGGTTGTGGCACTACTGTGCACCTTTATTATTGAAATATTTAAAAATTAGAATGTAGAACTAGCTGAGGGTGCCATCCCTTTCATTATACTCCAAATGACAGCCTTGGTGACTGACTTCCCATATTCGGTCGATATGCTCACAATCACACAAACAGAGGTTGTATGCATTTAAATATGAGTGGAATCAGTCAAAGGTTGGTATTACAATCTAATGTTTATTTTATAAAAGTTATTTGATGAAATGAATATGATGTATATATGACAATCCATCAACCATATTTTATAAAATAATATATTTTGCAAAATATTGACATTATATAACGCTCTAGGCTGTTATTATTTTAATGCTGACATTTGAAACATGATAAGTAGTTAAATAACTAATTTTACAACATGAAATGAATACTTTCTAATATAACACTGGAAATCCATTTAGATAATTACTAGATTATGGGATTTTACATTTTAAATAATGGATCAACATATTTAAGAAGCTTTTTAAAAGTTTCTAGGTTCATTCTTAAGGTGGGGAAGTATGGAACGCGAGTTAAGGACAGTGTTTTTGAATATTTTTTTTGCCAAAATAAGTACAATATATCTACAGTATAAACATAGAGTTTTGTTGTATTCAAATGGTGATATCAACAGTTCTTAAATTTCTCTAGTAGCATAGTGACATTAGATGAGAAAATTTTAAAATAAGAGAAAAAGTTGTCATTAAATTCCAGGACACCCTTGATTTATTAGAACTGTTGGTATCTCACCATGTGTAGAAAATTAAACTCTCTTTTTAATTCGGAGCAATATTTAATTGATTCTGTCCAAAGAAAGTTTTGATATAAAAACTATAAAAACATTGCCCTAAAATAGTGATTTCTACACTTCCACCTTAACTATATTTGATACTATTCCGAATCTTCAATTTCCAGTTCTTATTGCGGACAGCTGTTAATTCCTATTGCCTTACTTCTACTATACAAACGTTTAAATAAATGTGATACAATATAATAATACATCTTACAGCATTGACGTTCTTCAATTTTTTCCCTGTATTTTATGACATATATTATTTTTTATACAAAATAATTAACAGTTTAATACTACCCCAGTCAAGTCGATAGCTCAGTGGCACTAAACTGAAAGTATCCTTGTTTGACATTTTCTAATCCCAATAAATTAAATAGTAATATATTTTGATGTATTTATTTTTGCAATGCCGTAGGGCGTAAAGGGTGAGAACACTGCCTCACCTAGTTGTAAAGTTGCTATCGTTTCTGGTAGAGGAAATAAATTGAAGGCATTAGGTATTGAAAATAAACATGAACTTGTGCTAGTTCTGAGAGATAGTTGTTTTTACCTAATCCAGAAAATGATCCTCAATCAAAGGTAGTCTTCATTCACCCTGAAAGGTTGCATTGTTTCCTCTATGTTGCAGCTTATAAGAGAGAGCTGTAATGTAGTCCGTCAAGGTGAGACTGCTACCTTTCAGGGTAAACCAAGTGTGTGTATATATACATATATATATAAACGATGACATTAAAATTATATATTATATGTATGTATACATAAAAGAATAGATTAAAAGTTTATATATATATATATAAACGAAGACATTAAAATTATATATAAATACGAATATATTAAAATTATATATATAAATACGAATACAATAAAATTGTATATATATATATTTACATTTAATGTCTTCGTTTTATACTTTCCAAATTTGCAAATTTGTCTAATTTTGTTGAGAATCGTTTAGAATAAGGCTGGGTGTGAAAAGCGGGTTGCGGGGGGGTTAACCCAAGGGGCATAATGCTGTTACGGCATTTTTCACCGAAGAAGGTAAGACACATTTCCAGGTTTACTATATCTACAGCTTAAAAGCGCTGTTCCAGAATAATTCATGAGCTATAAAGAGAGAGAAAGAATCGGTACGTGAGAGAGAGAGAGAGAAGAAGAAACAAAGAAGGGGTGCTAAGTATAGGGAGTTATTGGTAAACTGCATTAAGGTGACGCTTCTGCTCGGGCATGGTTTGTGGGAAATATAGCACCTGGACACCCTACTACCTCCCACCACCTCCTCAATTCTCCATCGAGACAACGTCGTAATTAAACAGTCACCTCTCTTCTCGACAACGAAAACTACCTCACCCCTTTCTCACTCTAACCCTAGTCCCTTGTTCTATCGTCCCTGTTGCTGATTAATATTCAAATACTGCGGCAACAAGCAGGCGGTGTCGTGGATTGAGGGGTTGGGGGATGTAAAAAGTGGTGTTGACGCCCTCCCCATCTCACCCCAAGAGTTAAGCTCTCTTCTCGGCGTGTATTGTGCCGCACGGAACCGCGTGCCGGGTAATAAGGTCGCTGTTCTTGATGGGACTACTTAGGGTTGCTTTCGGTCTTGGATGGTGAGGGGATGGTAAGGGAAGGGGGTTAAGAAGGTGAGATTGGAGAGAAAAGTTCCCGTGGCTTGGCTTCGTTGCGGTTTTTCAATCCTCCCCCCTCCCCTCAATCCCCATCACACTTACCCCCTCAGCATCGTACCATGTACGGATGACGTGATGGGGTTGATGGGGTAAGGTCGGTGACTTATTCTGCCAAATATAGTCGGATCTCCTTAAAAGTAAGCCTTTCGTCTAAATGAATATATAAAATAAATTTGGAGTTTCCATTATTGATAAAAAGTAATTCATTACAATTATTATAACTATCAAAATTGGTACAATTTTTCAAAAGTGGCATCTGCAGATCCATGTCTTGATGTTTGAATTAATTATAGACAGTTTAGTAATAGTTTGGTTTCTCCTATAATGTCCTCCATATGGTTATTCTCACGTTCTACAAACTATCTACTTATATCTGTGGTTGCGTTGTGTAAAGTGTCGAGCTCGTTATAGACTGGATTTTCGATTACAGGAGTCTGAGCTATAATCTATGATCTGTTTACTGAGGGTTTTAGTTCACTAAATAGTTTCCCAAGCTCCCTTTATTCAAATCAGGGTACATTTCTTTTAAATTCTACCTTCCTCATCCTTTAAATTACTAGCGTAGTTAAACTGTTTCTGTCCAGGACGGGTAGTTAAACGAGGGTTGGGGAGGGGAGAAGGGGAGAATAAAGTACAATAGAATATTTTAAATCCTAAAGAAAGGGGCAAAAGAATTTCTAAAAAAAAAAAAGTTAATTTATTATCGAGTTCATATTATTTATCTTTGATTAATAACATTGGTACAAATAATCGTTTATTTCACTTGTGAATTGTTTATACTTTGGAAATTTTCTTTTCATCGTAAAGAAGGGAGAACTTTTTTTTTGTTTAGTGAAGTCAACAATGTGTTAAAACTGAGCTACAATTGGTCCGTGTTTAAAAGAGAGAAGAAAAAAAATGGCGATAAAAATTCTTGACAAGACTATATTTCTTTAGAACGCTCGAGCTTTTCGGAAGAAGATTGTCTCTAGAGTGATTAATAAGACTGGAAACAATTAACGCAAAGCGCTCATGAAAAGCGCATCGTAAATTACTTTGAGGCTACCTTTTAAACGTGTTACAGTTTTATTGTAATGTTGCACTTGTTAGGCTCATTCTTTCTAGCGGAGGCTGTAAATGACGCAAAGTAGAATGAGTAAAAGAACAAACATGAATGAATTAATTAATTTTACTTGTTGCAATGGCTGAACTTTAGTGCGCGGTTTAAAACAGAATTGTCTTATCTTTTTTTTTACGAGGCAATGTTGTAAGATGGTTATTCGTATTGGAGAGGGCTTTATGTCTCTCAGAAGAATCGTTACTATACTAAAACTTACTAATTCGGAACCAATTTGTGCTACTTTCTTTTATGAAACGTTATTTTTAGGTTGTGTCTTGGCGATCCAAGTCGTCTCTTCTACTTTTTTTTCTTAACGCTACCGTGTTTAGCGCCCCTGTAGTGAGTCAGTGGTCGGAATTTAGATGTGGTGATTCAACAAAACAATGTGTTTTTTTTATGTTCTCTTCGCGGTGCGTGAAAGGGAACCTTTTAAAGCCAGAGGAATGTAGACGTTAGGTGAAAGCAGGTTTCGTAGTAGTTATAAGGAAGATCGTTATTCACGTCTTTGCTAACAACTGTTCCTTCTTTTTCTTTTTCCTCCTTTTTTTTATCCCCCTTCTCCCTCCATTGTGCCTTTTCTGTTTTGCTCAAGCTTCAGCTAATACTCAATTAGCCAGACAAAATGACGTAGCGTAATGGGCAGCTTAACGATAAGAAAAACAAATAAAGTCCTCCTCTCATTTTTATTAGTCATTTCCTAAGATTTATCACTAAAGTTATAGCAACAATGAACAAACTACGCCATTATTCGTTTTAGGTTGCACGCGTTTAGTATGGCCGACCAAAAAATGTCATGAAAATACCATATTATCTAGTTTATTTAACTTTGTCTAAAAGTTGTTCTCTTCGACTGGATTCAGGGCTGTTACGTGGATGGAAAACAGGGGAATAACGGGTAGTTTGGCTTGACATGAAAAGTGTGGGTAGAAGCCCGGTGAATTTTAAAATGTCACTGGAATTTAAAGATTATTTTACAATTATTTTTTGAAATAAGGAAAAAAATACTTTAACACAGTGTAATCAATAAGCTATGAGAGTTTTTCAAGAACGACATATCTGTCATAGATTTATTATTCTTATGTCAAGAATGTATTAGAAAATAGTGCAAATAGTAAGATTTTCTATTAATATATTTGTCTTTAAAACTGGGGAAAAGCATATTTTTAGGCCCTGAGAAATCAGAAAATTTCAAAACTTTCTAAGTTAACCCTGTTTAAAAAAATTAATTTAGAACATAAATTTGATATTTTAATAGATCCTCCTCGGTAGTTAAAAAATTGACACACGGACAATCATCTCTAACAAAATATTTAATTCTACAATGTGTTATTTCAAAATATATTTCACACCAAAATGAATTTAAAAGATTCCTACAGGGCTGCTTTCGCTTAACAACGCTATACGAATAGTTTTAATTTTATCAATAGAAAATAATCTGTGAAAATGTGACAATATTTATAACGCATTTTTATTCTTATTTGCGGAGCTTTGAGACCAGGCTTGATCAAAAAGGGCTCTAGATGTATCCTTCCTCTAATAAATACACTAATGTTTTAATAGGCTCACAAAATAAATGTTTTAAGATATTTGAGAACAAGCAGCAATATTTCCTCTCTACCTTGAGATAAAATGTTTCGTACTGGTCTTTTTTTTACCCTTCTTCTTGTCGAAATTACAAGGAATTGTTGTAGGTGAAGGACGAATGGAGTATAAGAAGAGTATACAGAATAGAGAAGTAGTTCCAGAAAACAACACAGACCATTATATTTTTAAACTGAGTGGCCTGAAATCGAGTGATACTTCATTGATCGCATACCTAGCTGGCCGTCTTAGTAGAGATCGTAAAGCCTTGAACATGGTGAGAAGTATTTCCAGCATCTATCATTAAATGCGGCTGGTTTGAATCCCGGTTGAGACATAATTCAGTCTGCATGTGGTGCGAGAGCAGGAAAAGTACAAATGTAGCTGAGTTCACATGCACTATCACTCTTTTTTATAACGGTTGAGATGCAAAGGAAAAAAATGTTTATAAGCAATCACGTCTTATATTGTATCATATATATTTTTTAATTATTTACTCTACTATTTTTCTTATCGAATCACATTAGTGTTTGTCAGCTCGGCGTTCCTGTTGGTTTGTTTTTTCATTCTTTTGAGATATTTAACGTGCACTTTCTGGAAAGACTGATTTTAATGCACATGAATTATAAATTAACTAAAATCTAGAACACGCACAACACCCATCTCCCGGCTGCAAATTCATCACTATGAAAGGGTACACTCACATTTCATCAATGATAAATTTTTCGGCCATGCCAGGTATTGAACAAGAACCCTCAGCTCACTAGACAGACGCGCTACCAACTGAGCTAATGTTTCGAACGACTTTCCTGGTTTTCTACCGGAATTGGCGGATATGGTAACCGTCTTCTGAGGTTGGAAAATCATGTAGGTGCGGTTATTTCGCACAGATGAGATAGTATGATGAATGTGATGATGATTATGTAGGTGCCAGACCATGCCAACCATACAATGACGGCCATACGAAAAATTCCTCTTTGGGAAAAAAAATACCTATGATATCACCGGGAATCTAACCTAGAGTACGTTCACGGCAGGAATTGTTCTCTGAAAGGCCTTTTTCCCTACCAGAATCATATTATATACTAGGATATTGGTAGGAAAAAAGACCTTTCAGAGAGTAATTCCTACCGTGAATGGAGTATAGGACCTCTATATTAGTAGCCAATAATGTTTACCACTATATCAGTTCACTGATGTTAACTTAAAAGTTGAACCTACCCAAATATTTATTAATTTGGTATCATAATGATAAATAATAAATATCTGTCAGCAGTGTTTGAAATTATAGAGGCTACCCTGGCCTTGTGGTTGACTACTATAACCAATTGGGCCTCTTACGCGGGATTTCTGTCAATATTCCAATAAGGAGCTGTGCGTATCAGAAATGTACTTTTTTTTTCGGTATTAGATTGACGAGGGAATTCCGTGCCTCCTCTACTCATTATTTATTCATTCGTATTTCACGGCTGTAGTAAAAAAAAAAAGAAGGGGGTGTACTACTGGTGGTGTTAGACATGAACCTGTTAGGGGTACACAATGGCAAAACAACATGTACGCATGCGCCTAAAGATTGCAGGGGTATCACAGATGTTGGTCGCGGAATCAATCACGACTCATGACTAATCTCATGGTCTTTATCAGCGCTTTTCAAACTGTGCTTTTCCTTCGCCTTGTGCCTCGTCATAGTTATCTTAGGCCTCGTGAGGCCATATTATAGTATTCATTATTTGCTTTACACATAATTCAATGACATAAGTAATTAGGATTTACAAGTTTTTCAAATATGAATAAATTACATTTGTCAAAGGCACATAAAGAACATGTGATGTTTTCCGTTTGTTTTATACCAGTAAAATACAACTTTTTTTTATATAATTAACCTGCTCTTTCTGAACCGACTGATTATTTCAGCACACGAACATTTATTTGAGCGAGAATGAAAGGACCTAACAATTTTGTTGAGGAAGGTATTTTCTTATATCTTCCAGGGTTATTTTACGTGCCACAATCAGCATGGGACCGACGGCTTTACTTCCTCTCCGAAGTAAGTTGTGCTACGGATTTTTGTGTTTGTTGTGTTTGAACCCATGAACATCGAGTCTTGAGGCGAGCACTTTATCCCAATACTAAAATATAGCCGTCGTTATTGAATGTTTATAATCTCAGTGTAAAACATTTTATAAGCGCTCCAGTTTGTATTTTTTTTCTTGTACAAGGGCGCCTTAGGTCTAAGAAAGTTTGGGAACCCCTGGTTTATATTGTCTGTCCAAAACACATTTCTTTCTAGTTAGTTAGTTCCACATTGTGCCGACACGAAAAAAAGGTGTAGGGCCATTTTAGAGTAGTGAGTGACCCGCGCCCTTAAACATGCGGTCTAAATGCCAAGCTCATATAATCTGATTTATCGGTGACAGGTATCACAGGATTCGAATACCAGCCGTTTGTACTTATTTCCTCACTCGCTCCTTCTACAAATGTGTGGGTACATTAGTTCTTATACATTGTTACCAACCCCCATTCCTATAACATTTGCGTAATTTATTAACTCTTATAAAAAGAGATAGTCAAACACTATTTCAGTATTAGTTTCGTTCCCCTACTCTCACAATACCACACCCCCTCACCTTCCTCTCTCCTGCGCAGTAGAATTTAATATCCGGCCTCACCATTAGTAGCGGAAACTGAGGCTAGTTGTTACGGTTTTCAAATATTTTTTTAACTCTCTGAATATCACCCAATTTTTAATATTAAATACAAATATCTACCCTACAAATATCATGTGTTAAAATAACAAACGCTTTGTTGGGTTTTGGATGGTTCAACTATATGGTTAACAATTCGTTTTGTAACACTGTACCCCGTGAAGGGGTAAATATTTCAGGGAAGAGGTAAGTCGTTAAATTGGTCGATGATATGTATTTCAAGGGATTATTTGGTAACTTTTGTAAATATTATAACTTAACTAAAAGAGTATTGTTAAGGTTATTGCAATATCAGTTAGGTTTAATACATTTTGAATTAATTGCATTTTACTTTTTAAAACCCGCCTCGGTGGTTTAGTTGGCTAACGCGCCTGTCATGTTGAGCTCTACTACTGAGGACGGGGAAATCGAGGTTCGAATCTCGGTTGGGTGAACTGGGGGTGGTTTTTCCTAAATGGTTTTCCACTCTCCCTCCACGCAAATGCGGGTTCATAATTCAACCTTCCCAATTCCTAATCCATTAGCGTAATTAGTACTTAAAGCGTATAGCCCGAACGGGTAGTAAGACGCGGTGCTAATTATTATTACTTTTTAAAATATTTGATTACATTATGCAAAATTTGTTATTTGTATTTTTAATTTTATCAAATTAAACACACCAATATGAATGAATAAACAATACAAGCCGTATTATTAATTAACACACATGTTTGTTAAAATGCCATAGTTATAATGTTCGTGAATAAGTTACGGCTCGACTATCGTTGACAAATGGCGGGAGGAATTCTTCTCCTTCAATACAAATCTTGAGGTTCTTTGACTAACCAGTCAATCACAAAACTAAACCTAACAACTTTGAACTTGTTCTTATAACCACTATCCTCAATCTCTCCTTCTAAGAAACGCAATGATAAACCATATCCATCTCCTTGCCGTACCCAACGTTTATCAACACCACTCACTTTATATGGGATAGCTAAGAAATAGGTATGGTTTATCATTCTTCCGAAGCGTAGCCTTGTGTTCACCCCTGAGGGCCATCTGTTGGGTGTAAATTGAAGCTGCTTGATGGTTAAGGGGCACATTGGAGGCGGTGTTGCTGGAGGAGTATGGCCTCGTGTTAACCTCTGAGGTCCACGGGATGGGCGTGGATCTAAGCCTCTAGGAGGCACAATGGAGGCCATATTTCTGGTGTAGTGTAACGTCGTGTTCACCCCTGAGGACCACGTGGTGGGTGTTGATTGAAGCCACTCAATGACTAAGAAGCACAATGGAGGCCATGTTTCTGGCCTAATGTAACCTCCTGTTCACCCCTGAAGACCAGGTGGTTGGTGTGCATCAAAGCCACTCGATGACTAAGAAGCACAATGGTGGCCATGCTTCTGGCCTAATGTAACCTCTTGTTCAGCCCTGAGGACCACGTGGTGGGTGTGGATCAAAGCCACTTGATGACTAAGAAGCACAATGCTGGCCATGTTACTGGCCTAATGTAACCTTGTGTTCACCCCTGAATACCAGGTGGTGTGTGTGGATCAAAGCCACTCGATGACTAAGAAGCACAATGGTGGCCATTTTTCTGGCCTAGTGTAACCTCGTGTTCACCCCTGAGGTCCACGTGGTGGGTGTGGATCAAAGCCACTTGATGACTAAGAAGCACAATGGTGGCCATGTTTTCTGGCCTAGTGTAACCTCGTGTTCACCCCTGAGGTCCACGTGGTGGGTGTGGATCAAAGCCACTCGATGACTAAGAAGCACAATGGTGGGTGGCCATGTTTCTGGCCTAATGTAACCTCGTGTTCACCCCTGAGGACCACGTGGTGGGTGTGGATCAAAGCCACTCGATGGCTATGAGGCACAATGGAGGCCATGTTTCTGGCTTAATGTAACCTCGTGTTCACCCCTGAGGTCCACGTGGTGGGTGTGGATCAAAGCCACTCGATGACTAAGAAGCACAATGGTGGCCATGTTTCTGGCCTAATGTAACCTCGTTGTTCACCCCTGAGGGCCACGTGGCGTGTGTGGATCAAAGCCACTTGATGACTAAGAAGCACAATGGTGGCCATATTTCTGGCCTAATGTAATCTCGTGTTCACCCCTGGAGACCAGGTGGTTGGTGTGGATCAAAGCCACTCGATGGCTATAAGGCACAATGGAGGCCATGTTTCTGGCCTAATATAACCTCGTGTTCACCCCTGAGGTCCACGTGGTGGCCGGGGATCTAAGCCTCTAGAAGGCACAATGGAGGCCATATTTCTGGTGTAGTGTAACCTCATGTTCACCCCTGAAGACCACTTGGTGGGTGTGGATCAAAGCCACTCGATGACTAAGAGGCACAATGGAAGCCATGTTTCTGGTCTAATATAACCTCGTGCTCACCCCTGAGGTCCACGTGGTGGGCGGGGATCTAAGCCTCTAGAAGGCACAATGGAGGCCATATTTCTGGTGTAGTGTAACCTCATGTTCACCCCTGAAGACCACGTGGTGGGTGTGGATCGAAGCCGCTCGATGGCTATGAGGCACAATGGAGGCCATATTTCTGGTGTAGTGTAACCTCGTGTTCACCCCTGAGGACCACGTGGCGGGTGTGGATCGAAGCCGCTCGATGGCTATGAGGCACAATGGAGGCCATATTTCTGGTCTAATATAACCTCGTGCTCACCCCTGAGGACCACGTGGCGGGTGTGGATCGAAGCCGCTCGATGGCTATAAGGCACAATGGGCAAGGGTAGGCCATGTTGCTTCCACTGTCCAGTTTGAATAGAGCCTTCCCCCCTCCCCTCAGCTCTAGGTGAGGATCTAGTCATTGTAACAACGCCACAATGTACACTCGCTATTAAAATTACATGGAGGGCACAATGACGGGACCTGAACTCCTGGTGTGGTCGTCACCGGCCCCACGCGCGCTTTATTTATTATTTTTAACTGTGGGATGTAGGTTTTGATATTAAAATTATTTTCTTGTGGTTCTTGGATGATCATGGAAGCCTCTAATAATTGGTTCTAGAGACCCCAAGCTCGATACAAGACAGTGGTGGCTTAGAGGGAAAGGCAAGCAGGATTTCTGTTTGCATGGGTCTATCCTATTCGTAGGAAATTTTACAAGTTGAGTCACGACACTAATAATAATTAAAAATAACTACCAGCATCATTGAGCACACATTAATGTCAGCTTTATCTATTCTGGTGTGCCTGCAATGGGGAGGCAGGTTTTTGAATCCCGGTGTTTTCCTAAATAGTTTCCCACTCTCACTCCACGAAAAAGTGGGTATATACCCTTTAAATTATACCTTACTCATCTCTACCCATTAAAGTAATTACAATGTGTACAGTTCGAATGGGTAGTAGAGCATGCTGAAAAAACTAATCCAAAAGGTGTTTTTTTTGTAATAATAGTAATCATTAACACGCTTTAATTACTTAAGGTGCGCTTCCAAAAATTAACTTCATTTTCACATTTAATTTAATGTAATTTAATTTAATTTAAAAGAATCTAACTGATTTTAAAAACAAAAAATAAACGTATTTATATAGGCCTACAGCCTATTATATAATATGTTAGTGTACGCATTTGCTTTATTGTTTTTCAAAATCTTTTTCAAATTTAATTTCAGTCAGATAAATGTAAAAATGAATATTATCTTTTTCAGAGGATTTAGTGTAAAATTGGAAGATTAGGTATTCCCCTTGTACTTGGAATTCTGGTTCGAATGACTGCTAGTATGAACTCAGCATTTTTGAGCTCTTCCTATTTTCATAAATCTTATTAGTAGGGCACAAATAACCGCAGTTTCCTCCCAACCCATTTTAAATTACCTGTGTATGTCAACTCCTGATGACTTGATGGTATGGGGGGGAGAGGGGGAGAAGGAATAGGAAGTAAAGGAACAGCTACAGGAATGGAATGAGGAAGTGAAAGAGTGTGGAATGAAATTTTACATGGCGAAGTGTGATGCGATGTTAATGACAAGGAAGAGGATAAGGGTTAGCTAGTACAGATATAAAGTTGGATGGAGTAGGGTTGAGAAAATTACAGAACGTAGAAGCGTGATTGAGGTGAAAGATGGAAGTAGAGAGTATATAATGAGAATACGGAAGCAGGGAAAGTTGTTATTTAGGTGTGTAAAAGACCTATGGAGAATATAAGTGTTCTTGAAGTGCACGGGAGTGTTGTACAGAGCGCACTTTTTTTTTTAGTCATCGTCAGATATGATGCAGAAAAATGGGCATTAAATGTAAGAGGGACTAGGAAAGGGGAGGCCATGAGAATAAAATTTGTGAGAAGCATGTTAGCTATCATGAAGATAAACAGGATTAGGGAGGAAGTTGTCCAGGAAAGAGGGGGGGGGGGGGTTTACAGTGAGTAAGATAGTAGAGGAAGTAAGACTGAGATNGGGGGGGGGGGTGTTTACAGTGAGTAAGATAGTAGAGGAAGTAAGACTGAGATGGCATGGGAATGTGATAAGGATGGAGAAATAGAGAATGCCAAATAAAATGATGGAAATTAAGTATAATATAGGAAAAACCCCACAAGGGAGGCCAAGAAAGAGATGGGAGGATTAGATAACAGAAAGTGTACAAGTGAGAGGAGAAGAGTGGTGGAAGTAAAAAGGAAGATGAAGGCATTCTACTAAACTGACCGGGCCACGTGGTGAAAAGCGTTGATGATGATAAGGATATGTGTGTCAACTTTGGTTTCCTCCACATTAAACTGATATGCCAACCCAACTAAACTGCTTGTTTTGTCGGTGTGAAATCACGTGTGCGTGCTGATTCCAACTAAACAGTTGTGCAACTTTATAAATCGTTCGTCTACGCTTACTCTTAAGCTGGGTTTAGACTCTCAAACATTTTGTTCCAACGAGCTCGTGCAAATCAGTTTGTGCAAATTGATTTACACAAGCCTACCCGTTTATACGTTCAGCTATATGTGCGCAAACCTTTACTTACTTCAGTAGTTTCCAGTTTGTAAAAGGTTGATTCTCAGGAGTGGCGAACTTTCACTAGATTCCAAGTTCAGCAAAGACAAATAGATGAAGAATAGTTTCCTTATCAACTATCGGTGTGTGTTGTATAAAGAAGAAGCTAAGACATGCAATCCAAGAAAAGTCGAAGGTTGATCAAATATTGGCTGATAAAAATAGAAAAATGTTCACATGGGTATTAACTTAATTAGTGAGTTGCGAGATGATCCAAATTATCTTTGAAATTATTGGCTTATGGGTGAAGAAACTTATCTAAATTCTTATCTTCTCAACTCCTGTGTGTTATCGCTACTGTCTGCGCATGCGCCTGGTTCGTACAAACCAACAAAACCCATTTACAAACTCAGTATTTGCGCCAACCTCAACTAGAAAATCAAACACGGGCAAATTTAGCTCAAACCGTATTTTTTTTTGTCTACGCAAACTACAAACTATAATTTCAACGATACAAATTTTGCACAAACCACTAGTTTATGCAAAATAATTGAGCGTTTAAACCCAGCATTGGGTAAATTTTTCTAAATGTTTGTCACTCGCCCTCCATGCAAGTGTAGATACCTTTTCTATATATGTTACTTAATTGATCTCCATCCCAGTAATGTAAATATCTGGTTAGGTCAAACGGGCAGTAATACATGACGCATTGAACAAAAAAATGCTTGAAGGTGATTCTACACATATCTGGCCATCAGCACTAAAAGTATTAAATCCAGAGCCATATCAACAAGCTTTACATATTTAATAACAAGGGTGTATGTCATCAAAGTAGATAAAAATATTATTAAGTCTAAAAAAAAAAGTAGAAAACAAAACTTTGTAAGGCATTAAAAATATTAGCTTGACGAATAAAACCTAAAACTAACAACAACGTTACCAAATTTGGTTTTGAAAAAGTATACTGCTGTTTTTCTCTAGTACTGTAACTTACCGCACTTCCTTTAAAGCTAGCGACACGCGTTTAGGATTAGAACCGCGTCTCAATTGGCCAAACTTTCGTGCGCAAATATAGAAAGCTATTACAAATGTAGTACTACTCTAAGTCATTAAGCTGTGTCTCTAAATGAAGCATCACGTGTTTTACTATCGTTAGCGTTCTATTATTATTATTAGCACCGCGTCTTACTACCCGTTCGGGTTATACGCACTTACGCTAATGTGAAATGGTAGGATGACTGTGAGATGAAATGGAGGACCTACAGTTTAACGTGGTATCCGAACCACGGTGGAAGCCTGGCATTCCCCACATTCACAAGATGTATTGTCAGAGGTGAAGGAAGGGTTTGGTAATCAGATAAATCTATGCCGGGACCGAGGATTGAACCCCGGCCGCTAGCATAGAAGTCTGACACCTTACCCCTAGACCGCCAGGTCACCATAGCGTTCTATTAGTAGCTTAAAACAATTTAATCCAAGAGAGTAGGATTAGGACGGAAAATTTTTAAAGATCTTCTAGAGAAAACATAGGCCTACCCTTATACAATTAATTGTACATAGCTAGTAAAGCTTTGTAGATCGAAATGGTTTTATTATGAATACAACCGCATAAAATACAATATTATTATATTTTTTAAATGACACTTAGATACGGAAATCGAATTCTCTACCCTTGGCTTAGCGCGCCAATGTTCTACCAATTTGCATTTCAGGATTCATCCCGTGCTCAGGTAGTTTTTCACTCATAATTTAAGACTGAGTCTTTCGCCGGTGGCTGTGGTATAAATTATAGCTCAATAGGTAGCCAATGATTTTCACATGTCCATCACAGACTATGCCTTAAACCACGAGTAAAGAGTGACCCTGAGAACGGGACGAATTCGGGATAACTCAGTGGAAGAGCATTGATGCGTTAGTCCATTGGTACCGAGTTCAATTTCCATGTCCAGGTGTCATTTTTAAAAATTTTACAAATTAAAGATATTCACCACCATGCGCTTAGGTGAGAGGATTGGAAAACAAAACACATTATTAGAAATAAACTAGGTTGGACGTGGCTAATGTGATGCCCATTCCGATTATTTTATGTTCGATTCGAATCCCGGTCAGGTGTACTGAGTGTTTTTTCTCCTAAATTGTTTATAGCTCTCCATCCACGCAAATGTTGGGGCATTTCACCTAAATTATAGCTTGCAAATTAGTTGTGTAGATACACGTATAACTTAAATGGATAGTAAGACATGGTGTACATATAGAAAGAGAGTATAGATATACTTAGCTCAACAAATTGATTAAACATATTACCAAAGTAAAAAAATAAATGGAACGGTTATTAGTAATCCGTAATCGTTCTAACAAATACACAAATTAACGTGAACCGACAAGGACTATTAAAATTCTAAATTTTCAAATATATATTTAATTTGATCTTTTTTTTATTGTTCTTTCTGTGTCTTTTGTACACAATTTTTTCACCTGTGTTCTGGCTTAGATATATTTCTATATCACACAACTTTTATAAAGAACCAGACACCTGGCTTGTCACTTAAAGGTCAACAGTTCATTGAAACAATTTCTGCGAGACTCGTTGCCCCTGCCTCATATTGGATACGAAGGCACGCACCCAAGTGGAATCTTTCCCAGACCTTGCCCCACACTCTCAACTTCCTACGCCACTTTAGAGGTCATTGGGAAGGAGACAGGACACATTTGAGACTTGTAGTCGTACCAAAATAACAAAACAAAAAGATAGGAGAACTATATTATGTTGTGCAAAGGAGGGTTAGGTAATGTAGGACTAGTGGAGCCAAACAATGTCGTATACCCCAATTTTGGTTGGAAGAACAGTAGGGGAAATTCAAATTTATTTCATTGCGACCAATATTGATAACATTTTACTATTTTATTTGTGTTATTTTATAGGTATTAATAATATCTATCAAAAGTGACAACTGCAGATAACACGACTTGATGTATGAATATTTTAAAACTGTTTTAGTAACTTTAGTAACTAACTTCTAGTGTTCTTCCTACCAAAATCAACCTATACCTTATGGGTGACGTTATGGAAGATGTCAAGTTTTCTAGGACTGAGGGCTACAATAGGATATGTACCATAATTCTTATTGGCGAGCATAAACAGGATATGGACCAATATGTAGGCCACAGTGATATAGGTAACGGTATCCAAATATGTTGGATAAAGTGCAAATGGGTGATCGGATTCGTTAGCTTTGTACTGTACAGTTGGACATGTAAGGGTATTCAGATTTGTCAACTACATTATAATGTCATGGTATTCGGATTTGTCGTATTAACATTTGTTGGCTAACTTTAGTTGTAATATTATTCATATGTCGGTTACATTGAGGTATTGCATGGTACTGTGATTTGTTGGCTGTATAAATAAAATGTAAATTTGGTCAAAAATATATTTTACAGTATTTTGGCCACACTTTATATTATTCGACTTTTCTTTTTCGTGTGAATCATAATCTTGCTAATAAAGGTGTGGTTGATTCAAAATATATGCCATATAAAGAGCCGAACAACCACTATTAAGTGTTTAATTATTAGTATTTTCTAAACATGAAAGGTTTACATTTCTCAGTAGTTACCACTAGATGAACTACTAACAGTGAATACATGCCTATCTTTGAACAAATTACCATCTAAAACGTGTTATATAAAAAATTAAATTTTATAACTAACCCTAAACATTATTCTTTAACATCTGCCATGTATAATTTTATTTTAATTGGGGTTATTTAACGCTCACTCTCTTTACAAGCTGATTAAATCACCACACGATTACCAAACTAACTTAGCTTTAGTGAAAACACAGCATCCAATTCACGAGGCTTCATTTTATCGCGGTGGAAATAGAAACCTCAATATCGTCGAACTATATGTGTCTTAGCCGTGCCAAGATATGAAGCTAAGACCTCTAGTAGTTATATATGTAGGCCTTTATATTTACACATATTCGATATCTTATCTCAGTAGGTAGCGACTATTTCTACTTAGAGATTCAGGCCCCGAGTCCAAATCCCACCACGGCTGATACTAAACAACTGATATAAAACTTATATTTAACACCACTTAGGACCGAATTATGGTCGTTCGACTATTTTCCGTGTGTATCGCTTCCTACTACCCGTCCGGATTATTATAATTTGTCGACTGATTGATTCATGCTGAACGTACTGTACATAGAACAAATAAATGTTCAATCCTTCTCCAATAAGTGGGTTTATACTTTTGTTAATCTTCCACCGTGTTCTTCTCAATAAAAAAAACTTTTTTTTCCCCTGTCTACTCCAACCCACACGAAAGAATTGTTCCAACTAATGGAATCAGTAACGAAGAAATATTTATTCTTATTACCAAAATGTTTTAAACCTTGGTTATAGTGAAAGTTTCATTCAGCCGCTGCTCGACCCTTGGTATTTAAAAAAATAAAAAATAAAAGAATAACACGCCAGCCAGGTTGTTGGTTTCTATCCTCTGTTTCCCCCTCCCTCCCCTCTTCCATTACATTGGTATACGCGCATCGCCCCGTCGTTTCGCAGCCTCGCGGAGAGCGAGCAAACGCCATATCTTTGTGGTTCTGAGGTGGTTAAAACGTCGTAAAAAGTGCTATGTTATGGCTCCACTGGGGCCTATATACACAACACTCTGGCATACAAACGCCGTACTTTTCTTCTCTCGTTGTGCTTTCTTTTGTCTCTCCACCCCTTTCACACCCCTCGCTCCCCCTCCTTTCGCTTGCGTTTTCCGTTCTGTCTGTAGGAATGTGTCTCTGCAGCTTGTGTAAATTATGGAGTCTGAGGATGAGCTAGTTGTTGAGGTGGCTGTGATGGCAAAGTTCTCCCCCCTCCTTCCCCCTCACCCTTTGTATCTTTATTTGCTTCCCTCTTCAACTCTTCCAACACCTCTTTCACACACTCAACTTGTTCTTATTGCTTTACTCTTCTCATCCTCACCGTCTCTTTCTTGTCTTTCACCTAAATATTTTACTGCATCCATTGTGGATGGCATCTCAAAGAAATACGTGTGAGAATTTTTGAGATTTTCTTTTTACATCCTTGTCTCTTGCTGTAAGAGAGAATAGTTTTCCGATTGTCATCACGTCATTTCTTTTATAAAGTTGTAGGCTTTTACACATTTTTTTTATTAGTTGTTGAATAGTAGTTAGAAAATATACACATTTGTAACGCAGTAATTTTAGTTGGCATTGTATGGTATAGTTGAACCTGGGGAACAAGGCTACAGTAGCCCAGTGGCTTCTTTGGTTCTGACTGACAGCTCACAGCTGATTTCTGACAGTCCATATTTAGGTATATACCTAAATTTTGTCTGTCAGAAGTGACAGCTGCTAAACACATGTTTTTGCAGATCATATGGTTCAGCGTAGGGATACATAATTTGGTCTGGTAACTTTTCAAAGCCGTTTTCTCTCAGCTTAGAGCTGTCGATCAGCACCAAAGAAGTCATGGAGCTACTGTACATCCTATACTTCACGTTTTTCCTGTCTCCTTTAGGATTATAGTTAAATTTACTTTTTTACTTTTTCACTACCACTAGGGTAGAAAAAGTATTATAATCAAAACAAAAAAATAATCAAATTTTCGATTATTTTTTTTATAGGCTATTGACGTTTCATGATCCACCGATCCCGAAAAAGATGTTTTTTACGATACCGTTTGTCTGCATATGTACCTCCAACTAGAGCCTAAACCACTTTACCAGTCGGGTTAAAACTTGGTACCTAGGGTTTTCATAAGGTACCTCGATGGATTTTTGTAGTTAGATATACAAACTATAAAAATTTAGCGTAGTTTACTTAAGGGCGATACTAGACTTAAGCGATTTTCTTGGTATCAGCTCTAACAATTTTGAATAATTTTTTTACCTATGAAGTGTTTATCATTACAAACAAAATGGCAGGTGTCATTTTACGGGAAAATGACTTAGAAGGTACCGTAAATAAATATATTTCTCCAATTATAATCATATCTCCGAAACTCTTTGAGATATTAAATAACTTATTATTGCAAAGTTGTACTAGCCCAAGCCTACTATTATAAATAAATAAATAAAAACTTTGAATACATTTTCATTTAAACGGTAGTTTTTGAGCTATTATCAAATAACTTTTTTAAATCGAGCTCTGGGAAATAGAGAGTTGATCGTTATACTCTTTGGTGAACAGAGATGTTAATTTTTACTCAATGCTTATGTAACAGTGTATACTATCTCATAAATTGTATGCCCTTTGGCAGAATGTAATGTTCTTTTATCCCCAATAGCTTTCTGCAACATTGTATATTATTTTAACGTAAAACCCGAACAGGTAGTAATTAGGTGATAATAAGCACATTTTTAAAAACCTATTATTTTGTTCTACATATCTTACTATTTTGAAGTAAATTTCTTCATTTTAAAATAAAGTAGTGAGAAAGTCTCTGCAGTGCACCGTACCATTTATTTATTTTCTGTGGTAGTAATTTGAAAGTATGATGCCTCAAATTCCCGTACAAATGACACAATTTATGTATAAGATATTTAATAAGATGTGAACAACCAATATTGGACAAGATTTACTTTGCGCATTGTTTACAATAGCGGATACCTTTTAAATAAAATAGAACACAACCTATTTCAGCAATTTTACTGTACATCTTTAGAGCTGTAGGTATAGACAACTGTATCTGCTAGATTCTTGCTTTTTAAACGAATGATTGCGTATTTATTAACAACCAACTACATAATAAAAACAAATATAAGTTAAAACTTTAAGAGATTGAAACCTAAAGATAGAGGTGTTATACTGTTCATAAAGAAAAAAAAAAGAAAAATTTAGAGAATAATCTGTTATTCATATACATAGCCTACAGGGATTAGTATGTAGATAGTTATGGTAAATAATATTTTTTTAGTGTGTATGTTGAACATAAAAACGACAAAGAACCCATCGTGCTAAAAAAAAAAATTGTATGCAATCGGGGAAGGTTTCTGGGGCAAATGTGTATGCAATGACTGCGACCAAGATCTTATACAACTTGTTGTACAAAATTTAGCATAATAAATTGCGTCGTGTGGCTTATTATGTTGGTACCTTTATTTGAAACGTTGATTCATCCTAATGTGTGGGCTGAGTTTTAATACCTTTATAATCGATATAGGTTCATAACAACATGAAACCTGTATTAAACCTAAGCCTGTAACAAAAAATATTCGTTATATTAACCCACTAATCAGAGTTTTGAAATTAAAACATAAGTATTTCTAGATAAGTTACAGTCGCTTAAGGAAAAATTCACTTATAGCGAAAGCTTTTCTTATATTGAGATATTGTCCAAAGCAATATAGTTAACGGCGTTGCTTACTTGAATATTTAGAAGCTATTTTGTAAAGTAGCCTGCATCTTAACTTAACGTGCCTAAGTACTCTTAGCGCTATCACACTTGGACACCAATGTACGAAATATAAAGAGAAGGAAGAGCATGATCAGTTCAACCTGCGAAGCCTCTTGTTTATCTGCTGATAACGCTTACCCTCTTCCTATGACGAATATATATACCCACTATACTATTTGCCCCTAGTCAACATTGATTTGCTTTTTAAAATTACCCTTTTCTTGTTTCCTATTCTAGAGATACATGTGCTACCAAGCACTTGTTCAATCTACGTTCTGGCAAGAAGATTCATACTGACCCATTTTTGTAAATAAACCCCACAACCTTAGTTGTAGATGATTTTGGGTGACCTGATGGTCTAGGGGTAATGTGTCCAGACTTCTGTGCTGGGGGTCCGGGGCTCAATCCTCGGTCCCGGCACGTATTTATCTGATTGCCAAATCCTTCCTTCACCTCTGACAAGACGTGTATCAGTCATAATTTGTGAGTGTGGAATTCCAGGCCTCCACCGTGGTTCGGATCCCACGTTAAACTGTAGGTCCTCCATTCTATCTCAAAATCACCCTACCATTACACATTAGCGTAAGTGCATACAACCTGAACGGGTAGTTAAGACGTGGTACTGATCATAATGAGAATAATAATAGTAATACATTTAAAAAACTACTCAAGGATGAAAATAATTTTTTGACCCGTTAGACTATTTGTAGAATAATTTAAGAATTTAAGGTTTCTGTCTCAAAGTTTATATTTAAAACTCGCCTAATAAAAAGGAAATTCATTAACATGGGAAAGCCTATCTTGATCTCCCATGACGTCACATGTAGGCAACGTCATTTACAAAACATATATTATTTATACACTACTTCTTACTAAAGGAAATATATAATTTTATATGAATCCTTCTTTACCGAAAGGAAGCTTGACTTGTATGATTCCACTATAGAGCAAAATGAAAACACCAAAACCTATTAAGACACCATGTCATAATTTAAAATGTCAGACAATTATTATCTTCTATGGTGATATGACTATAGTTTCGTCTTACATTTGGTGGCAGAAACACGAATGAAAAAATGGGGCAAACATGGCGTGATGTGTAACAAGGGTGTTCAACCCCGAGAGAGGAATAGTATCATTGTATTACCATGCTGGTTCATTGCTCGCCCACGATTATTTCAGACCACAGATAATTCTTTTGTTTTACTATAACGAGGAAAGCAACCCGACACCTCGGGCGCTCCTCTGACCACATTAAAGTGTACCTTACCACCCAGGGGTCCTCCCTCAATCCACGGTGTCCATTCTGGGATGTTTTTTTTTCCTCTCTTACCTATACAAATATCACTGTCAGGTTTAGTATCACGGAAAGCGTACGTGACCTGTCCATACACACACAAATTTCCTTTTTTTTAACCTAATATGTGTACTTTTTTCCCATTATATATATATATAAGTAAAGTTTATACGAAAAGTATTATGAATAATTTTGTTTGTAAGGTATCAAATGTTTTCTTTTTAAATGTTCCATAGGACCACAGGAACTCTCTTTTAAATAAATACGTGGTGTGCAAGAAAAAGCTTTTATAAAAAAATATACCTTTATAGCAGGAATGAGCCCTTACAAAAATACGAAACTCCTCTACTTCCTGATGGATTTGAACTAGGTTCTCTTAAATGTTCTTATTTTATCGCCACGGGACCCTTGAGGCAAGTAGGGAAGAATATTTTGGTTCGTCCATTCGTGTCAGGATATTTTGGGCACCAAGGGATAATCATATAACGTGAACGAGTATCAAGACGCGGTGCTAAAAAAGTATATTAATACACAGAGTATTGACCATGAAGCAGACTTAGTTTGATGCGTAAGAACGTTACATCTTAGCTATGTCTTAGCCCACTTCAGTGACCGAATGGTCACTCTCGAGCTAGACTGACCTATTGATGACGAGTAGAACGGGGTTGGAGTCCCGGACAGGTCTACTGATGGGTTTTTTTTCATAAATAGTTTCCCACTCTCTTTCCACGCAAATGCTGGTAGGTTACCTCTAGAATGCTTTCTTCTTCATCCCTACCTCATTAGAGTAACTATCATATATGCGTATAATCTGAACAGGTAGGAAAAAAAAAGTGTGTCTTAGAAAGTAGTTGGTTCGAATACCGATGGCGACCTAGGTTTCTAAGCCTTCCCTTGAGGTGGGAAGGTAGGTTAGGCACGAGCTTCTTTTTTGAGCTGGCCCCAATTGCGGTCCCAGGTGGTAATAACCCTTGTCTCGAGTTAAGAACAATGAAGAAACCTCCCTAAGTAAGTAATGAAAAGAGGGGATGTTTCCTCCCGGCCCCGTGTTTATCCGCTGTGACCTATAATTCCCCCGAGCCGCCCCGCTGACGTAACAACAGACGCATCAGCGCGCCTGAAGCTTCGTCACCATGACAACACGGTGCGATCTCTGGTGTGTGACGTCACCATGGTAACAAACGTTGTTCTTACGTCTTACCGCGTGCGCATGCGCGCGCTGCGTAACGAGTTTTTATATATGCCAATACTTGGAGACATTTCCAGTACCTACCCTCTTTTTAATTAATATTTATTTTCACCTTTACTCAGGTAGACATTACGAAGAATTGCAGAACTAGCTCTGCGCTTGCGCGCTTCACTCTGACCTGAAAGGGATGACTTTGAACCCTGACCAAATGCGTTCATAAGGTTTTTATTATTAAATACGCGCCTTCGACGATTTGTGTTGGGTTTATTTAAACTCAACCTTAAATTTGATCCTTGGATTAGTTCAAGTAATGATAGGCCCAAACGAATAGTCAACATTCATTGTCAATATATGTGTACCTGATTCAGAAAAAGGCAACCATATAAACATTAATTAGGTACTATTTTATTTTACCTAAAGACTAAACCAATCTCAAAAATACAATTTTCCAGAAAACACCGTTAACATTTTGGATTCATTTAACTAATAAATGGAAAGGAGGGTCCAAAATTAATTTTCAGAGTTTGAATAAATTTTGTGAATAAAAATTTAGTTAAAATATTTAAGTAATCTTATTTATGGATAAGCTGTTTGACAACATAATTATTTTTAAAAAAGGTAAAGATTCATAGAATCGGCTCAGCCCCTAGTTATTTTAGTTCGTACGTTAAGCCAAATACTGTATTTGGTTCCGCTTAATGATAATTTACTGTTTAATCAAAGGTATAGACATGAAGGGGGTAACTTACAGGAAGTGTATCCGAACTACCGCGTAGAGAGGGTGCCGACTTACAACAAAAACTACTATGTTTAAAACAACTTCCAAAATACCTTGCCAGAATTTTAACCCTAACCTTCCTGTCAATGGTGATCAACTGACACACTGAGAAAAATCGATGTAAGGATTATAACATTACAGACATTGAATTTTTGCTTTTTCTTGAATTCAGGCTTAATGCCAGTAGTTTTAGATTAGAGACGCGAGTTTTGTTGTGATTTCATTTCACGTAATTGTACTATTAGATGCCAAAGAAAAGGTTTTTAACAGAATCTGTATAACGGAACAAAATCTGGGGCTCCGTAAAACTTGTGTGCAAGTTCGGTTACAAAGCTTATCTGTATTGGAATGACCGTGAACCGACGTCACCTGACGCTTCGCGCATTCCAGTTCGGGATGGGATATTTACAGTCTTCTTGGTCAGACCCGCCTCGGTGGCGTAGTTGGTTAACGCGCTTGTCGTGTTGAGCTCAACTGCTGAGGACGGGTAGATCGAGGTTCGAATCTCGGTCGGGTCAACTGGGGGTGGTTTTTCCTAAATGGTTTTCCACTCTCCCTCCACGCAAAATGCGGGTTCACTTCCTCTAATTCAACCTTCTCAAATCCTAATCCATTAGCGTAAATAGTACATAAAGCGTATAATCCGAACGGGTAGTAAGACGCGGTGCTAAATATTAAATAATTAATTCTTGGTCAGTGACGTATCTTTTACCATTAGGATGGAAACAACGCAATCTTTGTAGGGGTGGCCTTGTCCGTTCCCGCTTAGGGCAGCCATTTCTTACTCGTGCTTTGTGTAGGTAGTGAGTGGTTTGCCTTGCATTTCAAGTTTAATTATATAACTAGGTACTAAAAATAAAAATAGACTTTCAGAAGTTACTCTTTGAGGAGGAAGTGAAATTCAAAATTATCATTAATGGAAGATTATATGAGTGAACTAGGGGGAAAATGGTAATTAGGAGAATATGTATAAGTGTTCTGGGGTGAGTTGATATCAACCCAAGCTCAAAATTGCAATGCACATGTTTATAGACGTATTTAATCATTAGGCCTATAAGCAATACAATAATTGCAAACTATTATGATTGATACAATTAAAATTATGTAAAACCACTAAACAATCTTATATTTAAGTAAGTTGAATTAGTCTTTTGGAGTAAGGCTATTGTTATTATAACAGTACAAGCATTAAACCCTTCCAAAGCATCATGGATTGAGTATCATGCCATTTGAAGGAAATAACAGTACCTGGCTTTATTTCGACACACATGGGCTTACAACATTAAACAATGGAATCAAATAGTCGAAGCTATTATTTAGGCTTTTTATTGAGGAATTCTCCATCAAGATATCATATTCTGTAAATTGAAAAATGACACCTGGGCATGGGAATCGAACCCGGGACCTATGACTTAGTACGTCAATGCTCTAACCACTGAGATATCTAGGAGTCGTCCCAATGGGCAGTGGGCAATGGGCTATTTACATTGTAACTGTTAAAATTGATTAAGTCACTAGTGTAACGCGTTAACATGATTCCATATTCATACTGGAAAAACGTACGTAAGTGAAAAACACTACGCGTTACGGAATAACCCGAATCAATAATCACGACCACCGTTTCCCAGTCAGGACTGGAAAGATCTACGTAATTCCGTGTGACAGATCAGTATATTTATTTCATTGCATGCAATACCTAATGACGATCGATCGACGTCGGCAGTTCAAAAATCTTCCGGATGTCAAGATCTGTGTACGTACTCTAGTTGTCACTTTTGACAGGTTGTGACAACTTTAACAGCTAATATAAACTCACTCACCTTGGTCGACTAAACTAATAATGACTCATCAATAGTTCACCCGCAGCAGGGGACACGCAGACCAAGTACCGTGATCGTCTAGTCTAGTTAACCAGTGATGGTGAAATCGGGGTTTGAAACCAGGCCGGGTTTACGGAGGGCGGTTTCTTCTAAGTGGTTTCCCGCTACCCTTCCTCGCAAATACGGGCAACTTCCCCCTAAAGTCTACGTTATTTATACTTAACCCAGCAGTGTATTTAAATGCTTATAGCTTGGGTGCGTAGTAAGACGTGGAGTAAGAAACAAACAATGAATGACCTTGAATATGGAACGTAATCTAAACAGCTCAGTGGTAGAGCATTGACACCCTAAGACAAGGGCCGCGGGTTCGATTCACGTGTCCATGTGTCTTTTTTTTTCTAATTATGAATGTATAACAACTTTATTTTAAGTCTCTGACTAGCCACCCCTGAAATTATAGTGTATGACTTACATTAAAAAAGAGCAATCAATTAACCCTCTAATTTTTAAACAAATTGACAGCTGTATTATCAAAGTATATAATTTACTCATATTAATGTGAAGTTTAAATATTTAAGAACAATCCTAACTATCAGTAAGAATATTAGATTGGCAATTAGGAAAAGAATAGTTGGGCAATGCATTACTTTATATTAATAGGACGGTAAGTTGTTGACATCACACTCGATTTTAAAGAATATAAAACTCAGAATATACAAAACAATAATTTTACTGGTTGTTTTATATGGGTGTGAAACGTGGTCTCTTAACTTACATGAAGAAAAAAATATCTAGGATGTTCTAAGCCAAAATGCATTGGAAAATATTTTCTCGGTAAAAGGGTGAAGCTACTTTTAGAGGAGGAGGTTAAGTAATTATGAATTACATACCTGTACTTATCTCAAGACTATGTTAAGATAATAAAATCTCGAGGATTACGGTGGGCAGGACATTTAACACGAATGTAAGAATTTAGAAGCGTGTGCAGGAGACCTAGATCAGATGAGACTATACCATTAGATTGGACCTGAAAGAGATAGGGTGTAGTGAGGGGGACTGGGTAGAATTAGCTCAATATAGGGATATGTAAGTGCGGCAATGAACTTTAAAGTTCCTAGTGCTATATAGTCGGTAATGTAAAGTACAATAACAAGTTATATTCGCTTCCTTGTTCCTGTAGTTTTGTCGTAATTGGTCAGATATCGCTCTCTTGTTTCCGATGCAATTAAGCCTCATTACAATATCGGACACAAGACACACACCAAATTGTTACTTTTTATGTCGCGTGAACTGATGTATGCTTCATTAATAATTCCTGAAGAATATTGATCTCCAAGAGAGAATGTCAGTTGTCGTGTCGGAAAGGGTGATGAAATTCATCTCCTCTTTGCTAATGCGATTGGCTGCGGTACAAAGCTGGTTGTAGGGTGAGAGGGTGAAGGATATACAATGTGTGTGTGTGTGTGTGTGTTGTTTTCGACGGAGCTTTATATCGAAAGTGCTTGGCAGTGTTGCCTTCGCCGCAACATTGTTTGACGGCAACACACAAGGACTTGAAACATCGTTTCCCTTACTCGAATATTATAATACAATATTGAGCTAAATACTTGATTTAGTGGTGACGGATGGAGTCGTCCTTTGATTTACGTGAACCAGGTTTTGTACCCGAGGAAATTTCTCACAATCTATTCGAGATAGAACATGTTATATGTATATGTTGGTGGATTTATTAGCACTTGTAACTTAAAGTAGGAGTGTAGGAAACGTGATAAAGGGACAGGTTTGTTGCTGGGTTTTTTTGGGTCTAAAGAAATAAAATAATTCTCCAGTAGAAACTTAAGGTTTTTTTTTCCACATGGTGACCTCAAGAGCTGTTCTTGAATATTTGTCAAGAGTGTCTTGTAATTTAATCACAACTTTTTCTCTTCATTTCAAAAATTAGTCCATCCAATGCCGCTACGCTCATGATATATATTGAAGAACAATGGTTGATGTCACCATGTGAAGAAAAAAACTCTATGTTTTTACTGGAAAAATATATATATATTTTTTACTAAAACAAGTTTTGCTACAAAAACTGTAAAAATACCTTTTCCCGTGTCCTATACACTCCTATATTAATCTTTCCCACACATTAGAAGTTCGTTAATCAGAACCAATTGGGACACATAAGCTTATTTGTATTGACGAAAATTTGTATTGCGTGGCGAGAGTCTGCAAAGAGACAGTGGATTTCATAAATTTTAAATGGCAATTGAATTAAGTATATTATCAACTTTACATTCGTCTGACTGATGTATAGCATGTAATATACACTTTAGTTTTACATTTATATTGTATATTTTTACAATACTGTAATAATTTATCTATAAGAAACAACATGTAAATACTAAGAAACACATAAAATTTGACTCAGTTTGTAACTCTACTTCTCCTAGTTTTCCAAAATTGTTTTCGGATTATCCAAAATTTCGGAATTTAATGGTTCATTCTAACGAGGTTTTACTGGTTTTTTTAAAAAAACATTTATTACATTTAACAATAATTCAATGTAATTAAAGAAATCAGAAGTCAGAACTGTAATTTTCAGAGGAATTGTATCGGTATTTGAGTGAAGATAGGCTGGGGAGGTAAGAGTGAAAAAAACACATATGGAAAATAACACCCCACATCACCTGGCTGAGATTCGAAACTCGACCGCCACGTCACTGACAATCTTTTGCGAGATCGACGCCTTAGACCACGCAATCCACCTGTCTGGGTTCCAAATCATATCGAAATTCCAGTTAGTATGCCCTGTGGGCAACTCGTATTAAGAGTATTTTAGCTCTTCACAGATAGTCACATCAAAACACGGCTTACAAACTAACTAAACTATAGAACAGCCAAAACTATTAGTATCGTGGCTGTTTATCTAAATACTATGAATTCACTAATGATTACTTTTTCTCGGCCATGTCGGGAATCAATTCTTAGACGCTTAGCTCAACTACGTTGATAAGGTCATATTAATTTCCTTGGCTCACTTCTTGAAAATTAAATTGCTACACATATATCTAATATCCATGCAGCACCACTCTCAGGAACGTGTGAAGCAATGCAAGCCGTGTCCAGTTCTTTGTCGGTCGGTCGCCTATAGCGCCCCTGACAAAGAGGATCAACACGACGAGACTTAATGAGGTGCTCGTGATTAACAAGGATACATCGTCGGATCGCTTACAGTCGGGTGGAGAGGACTACATTGCAAGGGGAGTAATCGCCTTTTGGAAACACCTTTTTATGGCGAGGGGTTGAGGGGGGAGGCGCTCTACGTGGTATCAACTGAATAATGCGTCGGCTATGGTAAGATCTAGTTTAGTATAACAGTATCTGACAGTCATAAAAGTTACTAAAATTGCTATATTTATAAATCAGGTCATGCGAACTGGAGCTTTCCCTTTTAATATTATTTAATACTATAAATTAAAGGAGCCACACCTTAGTTCAGTCAGTAGCCTGCTTCTCTAATGAGCTATGGTTCCCGGGTTTGTTTAACGGCATAGCTGAAAGCTGTATGATTGATGAAACGTGGGCTTACCCTTTCACCCTTTTACCCTTGAATTAATGGCCGGGGACTCGTTCTGGTCCTGGACTGGTCCTAGTTTTAAGTTAGATTGTAAGGCATATGAAGCTACGACAGAGCTAGCAAGCCAGTAGTGGGAACTATATGGCTTGAATAAAAAACACACAGGCAACAGGCTGGGAACAGTAATGGATGTAAAAACTATAATTTAAAGACGCTAATTAAGAGATTAATTCAAGCAACGTAACATTTGACAGGGTTAATGAGTTTAGATATTCAGGAACCATTTTAACTATCAATAACGATAGAAGAATCGAGATTAGGAAAATAATGCAGTTAGGAAATAAATGCGGTTACTTTATCAGTACGTTGATAACATCTTGCCTGCTTTCAAGGAATATAAATTCAGAATATTAGCATATTAAAATATTTCAATTAGCAGTTAGCAAATGTTCTCTTCTTATAATAATGCTGTACTCTGTGTCTTATTACCCCCGTCCATGTTATACGCATGTTTACATTAATAGAATAAGAACAAGGAATATAGAGTTTAGAGTATATTTGCCCGTGATTGTGTGATGGTAGAGTGATAAACCATTTAGAGGAATATAGAATCTGGCTCTACATTCGATCCCTGACCTTAATGTCACCGGTAATCCGGTATTTTTCAACCCTGACACCCTATACTTCGTGACTAACAAAACGTTAAATTTGTATTCGTGTTCATTGGCTTTTAAAAATGCGTAACGTTATGAAATTCATGTTCTAATCTAGTTCACTATAATGTTTGTGATGTTTTACTTGAATAAAACAATTTCCTCTTCAAATAATAAAGGTATTTTCGTTCAATAAAAAAACTTGATTTGATAATGCACACAGAAAATTACTTTGGGGAGGCACACAGTTATTATTTCTGTACTTTTTTTCGAGAAAATAATGACAGGGGGCACAATGACATCCTCTTCGTTAAGGGAAATCAAGACGATAAAAGACTGATATTTAGCCCTCATCCCCAACCACTACCATCACAGACTCTGCTTTAAGATATAAGTGATGATGATGATGATGATGATGATGATGATAATGAATGACCCTAAGCACGGGCAGAACCTTGGATGGTCCATTGGTAATGTATTAGCCCACTAAGTCTCTCGGGTTCGAATTTTCATGTTCCGTTGTAATTTTTAATTTGCATTTAATATTATTAAAACACCAAAACACATTTTAGCGACGTGGAACGTTATTTCACGCACGCCCTCTTCACCAAGCTGAACAGCAACAACGGGAACTGTTTACTGGGATATCATCTTCTGGTAATACATCGCTGTACTCCTGGGACAGGGTGCTGGATGACTTCCTCTATTCCAACATTATTGGTGACTGCAAGAGTTATGGGGTGTTGGCGCCAAGTGCGGACGCCATCTTTCACGGTACGAACGAACCCAACCCCTCTACCCCGGCCCCTCCGATAGGGGAATGGGTCCGTGCTACTTTACAACCGACGTCGGCTGCTACATTTCATCCTCTACAGCGGGAACATCTTACACAGCGCAGCCATTCGTTCATCGACGAGATGTGTTGGGGTGGCTAGGGGAAAGTGGCATGGAGGTCACCATCCCCCACCTCCTTCCTCCTTATTCCTCCTACGCGACTTCAACCCTTATTCGATTTAAAAATTCATTTTTCTCGGTTACATTTTTATAGACATTACCAAACAAGATAGTGGATGGATTTTTTTTTATTCTGCCGCGCTGCCGTTTTTCCTCTCTTTTTCTCTTCTGTTGAGTTTTTTTTTACTTCCAAAACTTCGGGTTATTTATTGATTACGGTACGAATATATGGCCAGTGGACGTTGTAAGCTTCCGATATAAAATATTGCTGATATCAAAGCAGCGTTCCATACTTTATAAAACAGTTTCAAGATGACGCTACCCACCCAAACCCTTTTATTATTTTATTTTTCATCTTCATCGAGCTATTTTATTTTACAATATATATTATGGATTGAGTTTGAAAAAACAAACACTAATCAATGATGTAATAATTAATAGTTACTGAGGACTTACATCACAAGGCTTAAGATTATACATTTGTCACAGGAATTTACATAAATAAGTCACTATTAGGTCATAGAGCTCAAAAAACATTTTCCAAGACTGTTATCTGTTTTATTTTGTAGTTTTCTCCGTTTGGTTAATATTTTTAGAGGGTACTTAATTTTTATTACAAGTAGTTAGGTAGGTGTAAACGTTGAAAATTTCTATTAATTAAAGATATTGTATTAATATTAATATAGTTCACTACTTTCTGATTTAATATTTTTATTCTTGGTCTTGATAAACATATACATCAGGAATAAAATAAAACAAATATAATAATTTCCAAAATTCGGAACATTCTTGGTCATAATGATCACTTGAAAAATAATCAAATGGCATTAAATGTCCTCTTAAAGGATTTTTTTTATGAATATTATATTTTGATTCAAATCTGTTGGAACTATAACTATTATATTTTAACATATCAGCAGCCATGAACACCTCTTATTAAATGGTGTTCTTATTTGAATATTTTACCATCCCAGTGGTATCGTATCGCTTGTGTACGTTTTATATTTTTGTAACCGTTCGAGCAGCAAATATTAATGGTGAACCTTTTTTTAGAATTCGACAACAGGGGCAAGAGGTAATACATCATTACCTCAGGGCGGTGATGTATTGGGCACTTTTTATGTGAGATATTGTTAGATTGGGCACCGTCGATTCGATTAGAAGGAATTGTAAACGAGGGTATTGGGTACTCTACACAATAATATTTTTAATTAAAAAAAATATTATTTGAGGTATTTAACCTCCACTTTCTGAACTAATTGATTATATCAGCACAGACTTATAAATTAACTTAAATCTAGAATAGATACAACTCCTAGCCTCCCAGCCATTACCGACAGAGCTGAGATGTCGGATAATATAATATTAATTTGTAGTGAACACAATAAATTGCCAGTAGACTTCAGTTTAGTATAAACCACCCAGCTTAACATTAGCTACTCCGCACAGTAGGTTCGAGATAACATTAATTCTTAGTGAGAGGGGGCAAAGTTAGAATAGGTTATGTTAGGCTAACATTGTAGCATGTCCTCTATATAAAGGACATCTACAAGCATGACAATAAAGTTGCGAATGAAATAAAGGAATTAAAATAATAAAATAATAACAAAAACTAATTTATTCCTTTAGAAGGTAGAGGAAAATTAAAACTGATCTATTTCTTTAGAAAGTAGAAGAAAAGGGCTTACGGTGGACAGGATGCAATCTGATACTATCACCATGCTTTCACAAGCCTTTCCGCCAGCATGGTGGCTTGGCGGATGTCTTGGCCGTTGGACGCACGAAATGGAAAAGAACTTTAGTGTTGCCAGTCGACGCCTCAACTCTAAGGCGCTGATTACCTAACGGCTCTTCTGGGAAACACTCTCTCCTCTACTTCCTCCTCCCTCCCCCTTACCTTCCGTCGATTCCTCCGTTTGGTTCGTTCCCGAGTTAGACCAAGAGTATAAAACATGAGACCCGTGTGCCACATAACTGCACATCTTTGTAAAATTTCATCGGAGGAAGAACTTCTGAACTAATCTCCTTGTACTATCAATCGTTACCTCCTCTACATATTAGAATGAAGGGAGAGCAACGATTAAAGACACGTATCCATGCACGTCAACATTGCTCAATATCCCTCGAGAGGGAGAGATGGGGTCGTTTTCCTCACTATGACTATTTTAGCCTTTGAGGTGTATTTACAGACAAATGCTATTAATATTTCTCTAAATTCGACTTCCTCTTGATGACCTGGTGGTCTAGGGGTAAGGTGTCGGACTTCTGTGCTGGTGGCCGGGGTTCAATCCTCGGTCACGGCACAGATTTATCTGATTACCAAACCCTTCCTTCACCTCTGACTAGACATCTTGTGAATGTGGGGAATGCCAAGCCTCCACCGTGGTTCGGATCCCACGTTAAACTGTAGGTCCTCCATTTCATCTCACTATCACCCTACCATCATACATTAGCGTAAGTGCGTACAACCCGAACGGGTAGTAAGACGCGGTGCTAATAATAATAATAATAATAATAATAATAATAACTTCCTCTTCACGTGTCCTTAAACTAGGGCTTGTCTTTGACATCTTAAACGGGCAATAAGACGTGTGGCAATAAACATATGGATATTATTGTAATCTTGCTTCTTATAATGCTGAACAAGCATTTATAAAACAAATGTAATTCTATTAACATATGCTTTACACAAATGCGCCTATAGTTAACTCCATATCACTCGGACCTCACCTGTTTCTTGTCATGTAAGATAGCTTTCACACCGGATGGTGCATGAGACCGGTAACATTTTTGATGAATCATACAGCATGTGACATGCAATATTAATGTTAGGATAGAATGGCACATGATAAGATCCAGTCGCTATGGGGTCTTCTGACGAAGAGGATATGAAGTTTCTAGCATTATCAGAAGTCAAAAGATGAAACGGTTTTTTTGGGTTCACCCAGTTATTCAAAATGTATTAACTCTTGGTACTTATAAGGTTTATCTTCCGAATTAGCAAAACATCTTGACAAATTCTTGCTATTTACTAACACATATTGCGAATAACTCGAATGGGTAGTAAGTCGCGGTGCTAATAATAATAATAATAATAAAGGCTTGCTCCATTTCAAGCATGGGACGGCGAACCAGTCTACTCAATCATGACGTGGCACGTGCTGCATACAGCGACGTTTCATACTCCTCCCAGTATGAAAGGTATCACCTATTAACAAATGTTCAATCACCGTAGGTAGCATGTTCTATGTTGTATGCTTAATTTGCTATGTATCTGTTTCATCGGATGTGAAAGCTGACCAAAGGCCACATCGGAATTCTAACTAATGTATCTGCTAAATGCCATTTCCTATTCTCTAGCACAACCATCTTGACCACGGATGAGATATTCCATCATCTGACTACCTCTACGATGGACACCCATCGGGCTCTATTTGTTTCAGGCGCGCCCACGCACTATGGAAGAACGCATACCTATTACCTCCATGAAACAAATTGAATATATTTTATGCCTCCTTAAGTGTACGTCTGGAGTGTATTTAGGAGTAGGCCGGGTGGAGGTGGGGAAGGAGGTCTCGTACTTATGGGCGGGCGTGTCCTGAGAAGCCGTAAACCCGGGCCCCGTAATAAATACGGTCGCCGGCGTTCGCTGTGCTCGCCATCAAGAGCATCTGGGCCCGGCGTTTAGGGCCCGATTGGGATTTATGCGGGTCATCACGGCGTGTGTGCTTTCAGACACACACACACACACACACACACACAACTGTTTCCACCCACGGTCGTTCCTCATTCCCGAGTTTGGTGGTACAGTCAGGGCTTCAAACACATATAGATCTTTTGGTTTAGATTACCCGTTCCAGTGGGCATACGGAAAATGGTGCGGGTCTATTATTGTCTAGTAGAGGTGTACGAAGCTTCAAAACTTTGATTTATCCTCGAAACAAATATTAGCATCGACTTTGCTTCGAAAAAGTTCAGCTTCGACAATTACGTCACTTCGCCAATAAAAATATTGACAGCTAACATACTCCATATATGGTATACTATTGTCATTCTGAGCTGTTATAATATCTATTAATAATTAATTTCATATGAAGGGGGAGGCAGGGATAATATTCTAGTGGAAAGAAATCTGAAATAGGCAATTGAATTGGAAGTTGTGATAATAGCTTTATTTATACGAATAAAACAAAATATTACAAACAATTATAAAACATTTTATTGGGTGATTTTATTGCATAAAGTTAACCTGTTATAAAATGCCAAATATATTATATTTTTCAAGCGTAAAACAGCTAACAAAAAATATTGGAGCCTCAATTCGGCTTTAAAAATATTTCACATATATTCGATTCACGTTCGTATCAAATTGAATAAGAACTTCGAATCCCTCTATTGTCTAGTATTCCGATCATAGTAGGGTCGGGATTAAAATCCAGGCAGTGCCTACCAAGGTTTATTTTTCTCCTAAATACTTCCCCCCTCTCTCTTCACGCGAGAGACATATTTCCTATCTTCTTCGTTCTTACCTCCAATTAGTGTTATGTTGGTTACACGGACGGGATTCATCCAAAAACAACTTTAGAAGGCTTTTATTTGAGGTATTTAACGTGCACTTTCTGAACCGACTGACTATATCAGCACACGATTTATATATTAATATAAATATAGAACAACGAACGTTAATTCATCATTGTCAAAGGGGAAACTCAAATTTCACCAAACCATACATTTTTTGGCCATTCTAGTAATAATTGAACCAGAGACCCTTAGTAAGTGGGTTCACACCTCTTGAACGTAGCCAAGATCGCTGAGACGTGTATCCCTCAAGTTATGGTCAACAACCTCTGAGACACCTTGGTTCGATTCTTGGGGGTATCTTATGTAAGTAATCGCGTGTTACGAAACGTGATCTTGTGAGAGGGAAAGTAAAATTTCTCCATAAAATCTATCCTATTAGCCAAGCGTCCAATTTTATTGTAAATTACAGTATAAATAAGGATTATATAAAAGCCAGTTTTCTCAATCTTTCTTTTAATTTGTACGCTCCTAGGTGACATGCTGGTCTAGGGTTAAAGTGTCAGGCTTTTGTGCTAGGGGTCCGGGGCTCAATCCTCGGTTCCAGCACAGATTTATCTGATTGACAAACCCTTCCTTCACCTCTGACAAGACGTGTATTGATCACAACTTCAACAACGCCTCCTCCGTGGTTTGGATGCCACGTTAAACTGTAGGTCCTCCATTTCATCTCACAGTCACCCTACCATTTCACATTAACGTAAGTGCGTAGAACCCGAACGGTTAGTAAGACGTGTTGCTAATAATAATAACGTACGCTCCTGCTTTCAAGCAAACCTTAAAAATTGTCAAAATAGGTAGAAAACAGCTTACCTCATACCAACCTTATAGGCCTACCAATTTGTATTTAACTTACACGCTACACCTAAAAAAATAAAAAGCATAAAGTTTATAAAAATAAATAAAATATATAAAGCTATAAAAGTATAACAATTCATTTGGTTTGATGTCAAAGACTGTCCATCGTAAAATACACACATAAACACGCCAGTAAACAGAAAATATATAAAGATGTTCTCAACACAACACATACAATATTTTTTAATAATTAATGTATCAGTAAGTTTATTATTTGAAAGAAAAATTTAATCTTAGGTTTTTATCTGAAATGAAGTGTCTATTACGTGTTAGTTAAAACCTGGTATCTCGTGAATCATAGACTGTTCCATAGACAAAATAGTAAAACATTTAATTTGTCTTTACTCATGGTATATATTAACCAAATAAAAAACAAACAAAACAAAATAGATACTTTCTTCACACCTCCATATAGACTTTTTTTTTATCAAATAGTTTATTGACAAATATTTTTGTTAACAGACTTAAATTCAAATCGGGCTCTGGTCTTGTATTGTTTTCTATTTCAAAATTTTCTTCTAATGCTAAAGAGCCAAGTTTCAGTTTTTTTATAATATAGGAAAATTTTGTTTTCAATAAAGTAATCAAATACTCGAGCGAAAATCGTTAGTGTCACACTTACTACTATACAAATAAACTGACTGCAATGTGTATCACAGGGTCTCAGATGAACTCAGCCCAAATAACGTGCTAGGCGAGCGCTTAGATAAGAACATTGCCGTCAGGTTGTCATGACTACAACTATGTGACGCATGGCGTTGGGACAGTCGGCCACAGAACACATTTTAGTGTTTTACTTTTTATCACACGTTAATGCGACTATGGTTTTAATAATTTTTTCAATAAATTGGGAAAAATAATGTAATGAATTTATTTATTTTTCATTATGTAATGAAAAATATGAGAAAATTTGTATGAAGTTCAAAATAGGGTTTGTATCTTCCTTTGCTTTATTTTGAAGGGAGGGCGACGCCCCACAACCCTCCCTCACGAGCCGCCCCTGCTCTTAGTCTAATACTCGAAACGGACGCCACCATTGTGATGCTTATCTTTGTGAACCTGTCACGTGGTTCCTGTGGGTAGCCCGCTTACAGCTCGTAGAGTGCGCTAAAGGGCTGTCTATCCTGTGAAACATGATCCCATGGAACACACACTCTATCGCGCGTGCGCGTTCTCAATGTGTCTCATGGCATGGTCATACGAGGAAAGTCAAGTACCTCCCTCACCCCCTTTCTTCATCTCGCCCGTACCAAATTAGTAACTCCACACTGGCGCTGCTATGTGATTAATTGACCGTGGTTTCAGGTAACCTGAGAGGACGTACCGGCCCTCCTTAAGGTGGGAGTGTAGAGTACGAGAGTTGAGGTCAGTGTTTTCGCAATTTTTATAGCAAAACGGTGACCTGGCGGTCTAGGGCTAAGGTGTCAGACTTCTATGCTGGCGGCCGGGGTTCAATCCTCGGTCTCGGCATAGATTTATCTGATTACCAAACCCTTCCTTCACCTTTGACAAGACATCTTGTGAATGTGGGGAATGCCAGGCCTCCACCGTGGTTCGGATTCCACGTTAAACTGTAGGTCCTCCATTTCGTCTCACAATCACCCTACTATTACACATTAGCGTAAGTGCTTAAAACCCGAACGGGAAGTAAGACGCGGTGCTAATAATAATAATAATATAGCAAAACTATTTTTGGTCAAAATAAATAAAATATCGCTTCAATAATAATATAGTTTAATTGTTTCACACGATGCTATATCAACCTTTCTTGAATATCTTTCATGAGCATATAAACGTTTGATGATAATTTTTTTAAATTAATAGAAGAAGGTGTCATTAATTTCTAGGATACCCTCGACAGATATTAAGCAACTGTTGATGTCTCCATGTGTACAAAATTAAACAATATGTTTCTACTGGATAATTATTTGATTACTTTTAACTAAAAAAAGTGTTGATGTAAGAAAAACTGTAAAAAAACTGACCTTAACTATCGTTCCCTACACTCTCACCATAATATTTGATATTCGTGAACGTTTAGTTAATTATTGCGGGAAGATTGTTGATTGGTTGTCTGGCCAGCTATAAATCATTCACGTCCTAAGTTTACTTGGATGACAGCTCAAAATGTTACTAGAAGTAGTCCCTGATATATCACTACGCCAACAGCTGACATCTATCACTTTGGATGACTGTAATGAAAACAGTTGGTAATATATTAATGTGATAGTTAACCACAGTAATTTAGGCCAATATTATTTATATATTCATTTGAGAATGGACCCAAAGTCTATTTATCGTTTTATTTCACTTAAAAAAATATTCACACACCTTTCACAAAAACTTATAACGAACATAGATTCAAAATGGCGACTAACGGTGAACAAGTTTTTAAAATGATGCAAATACGCAGTTGATGAAATTATTTTATTCAATTAAATATTTCAAAATACGATAAAATAATCATAAAATCATGTATTGTATGTTAAAAAAAAAGACAAGAATTTTCTAAGTAAATACGATGCCTGTATTTAAAGGTATTGACGTGTGAACTATATTAAACATGGTCAATAACGTTCCAAAACGAAAAATAAGTACATTTAATTATGTTTAAAATATTGGTTCGAGTTGGAAAAAAATGAAATAGTATTAGAAAAATTAGGTTTTAGCTATTTTAAATATAATATATGACAGGTAATTAAAGATCTTTATTTACATTTATAAGAAAACAGTGATCTTTTACGAGTGTTGGCAACCCAAAACCTAAACATTTGATTTTCGAACTGTCGTTCAGGTAAAAACCTATCGTGAACGGACTTTAATCTATTGTTTGATGTAAGGTCTGAGCGTCAATCTTGTCTGGTTTGTACGCGTGCTAGAGAGGTTGGGGTTCGAAAATTGGCCGGATGTACTGAGGGTGGTTTTACTAAATGGTTTTCCACTCACCTTAATCACAAATTCAAGTACGTCCCCTCTAAATTTTACCTTTCCTATTTTTGTAAGTATATGAATAGTAAGACATTGTGCAAAAAAAAAGAAGTAGGCCTAAACGTTACTTTTTTCACCACGTATCTTTAACCGTTCAAGTTGATTATACCCATCAACATTATTTAGTATATTCTAATAGGGATAATAAAGGCAAAAAAATTAGAGGAAATGTAACCCGTATTTGCGTGGAGAGAGAGTAGGTAATTTTGAAAAATCCACCCTCAGTGCACCCAGCCTTGATTTTTACCTCGACCTTCATTCTATCGGAAAATCACTAAACGAGCTTGACATTTAGGACACGTACCCACCAACACGGGTGGTACAAAATAAATAAATAATAGTTTTTTTAACATCATGACTCATCACTAAGGCTCGAATGGTTATGACCTAAAGAATCGTCGAGTATGCATTCATATATACTCTCAAAAATACCAAAATATTAACCAAAAATAAAAATGCCCTAATTTTTTAATTTTTTAAATATGCCTCAAATCAATAAGATAATTTGTAAATAAAGTTTTTACTATAGTGACGTTGCTTTTCTCTGGGTATGGTATATCTCAAAGAGTTTTAAAATAGGCCTACCTGAAGTGATCAGGATATAGCCTACTGAAACTGCTTTGAGTAAGCAAAACCAAAATATATGAGACATACCCACAGATAATATAGCCTATGCCTTTATGCAAAAATATCCAGGAAACAATAACATGAAAGAAAGTAAAATACGGAGTATTTATTATGTTTGCTAGAAATTAGAACTATACAAAGTGATTTTAACCAATATATGACTCTTATGTCCACAAAATTGTTGGAACATAACCCAAAACTGAAAACTGGTCAAAATATGCACTTGTATACAAAATAAAATTTGTATATTTGGATTCAAGGTAGCACCAAACATGTTTATATATCATTAAGTATTACAGTTAATATGAAACTAAAAATATGACATATCGTAAACACCCCCACCTCAAATACACTGGTTTTTCTTCTTATTGGAGACTAAAAAAAAGTAAATACATTTCAATAGATATCATGGTTCGATACCCCTTTCAAATTTTCTGTGAAGCAGTGAGTTTGAAACGGTGTCAACTCATCCTCGTGAAGACAAATGAGACGTTACTTAAATAAAAAAGTAGTGGTTTTGATCTATAAAACTGAGATCAATGGCTGTTGGGTTAGTTTAGTTGACCACATGACATTCTTTATCACCAGAAGCTGACACTTTCTTCGCCAACAGTTTGCGGCTACTCAGTCGGTATGGCTCGGTTACGAGCTGACGCCATTGAGTTTTTTTTTAAATGGGAATCATAGACATGGTGTCTACTTACGCGAGACTGTTATACATTTTCTTTGGACTTTACTTTCGACACTGTGTCTTCTTTAAAGTTCTAAAGAAGAGGAGAGCCGTATATTTTCCGGTACGTGATTCAAGGTGACGAAATAAGAGCCGTAGCTTTCTTCTCCAGGATTTTAATCGACTAGGCAGCGTCTTACAGCCAAGTGTCTTGACTGCAACCGTTCCCTCCTCATCGTTCCTAGCTCTGATTACACACTTGACACTTCTAGCACTAATAGTGCTTGGCGGAACGGTCTGCTCCCATTGCTTCTTCCACCATCTTTTTCCTTGCTTTTTTTTTTTAGAGGGGGGAGGATGGAAAGGATAGGGGGAGGGAATAGCCTTCCTTACTTCTTCCAAAGTAGAACGCTTTCTGAGGAATGTTTTGGCCTAATGCGCGTCTACCCGCTGCTCATTTGTCTTGCTCATGGTCTCATCGCGAGTGGTATTAACAATGCCCAAGGAATTAAGCTAGCTATTTCAACTCGGGCAAAATGGAGTGGGGAAAAAAAAAAATGGGTTAGAGAAGAAAGAAGATCCGGTTTTTATCCTTGAAAGACGTTTCTTTGCCCCTTTAGCTTTAATTAAAAATATAGGTCATTTCTAGTATTTTGATGGTGTTTGAATATTTAAAAATAGGTTTAATGGTGCACATGTTAATCATATGAATAATTTGTGTTAAATTATTAATCAATATTTCATTCCCATTCTCTCCTATTTCCATTATTATAATAATTACTGTTGGTTGAATCTAAAAGTTTTGTTTTGAATGTTCAACCAAATGGACAAGAAATTGCTTTTAAAATGTATTCGTGAAACTCATTAATAGAGATTAGTTTGGTTTCAAACTATTTTACTATGAATGGTTGTCTATTGAGGCAAACAAAGCATATTATCTAGTTCGAGATCTATTTCCTTTAGAAACTTTTTTTTGTATAAAAAATTGATTTTGTTAAAAGTATTATTGGCATAAGTTAGTCCTATAACCACGGAAAGCTTTATTTTAACTAGCATATGTCTTTCAAATTAATAATGAATTTAATTAATAATCTATAGCTTGACTACTAAATACAACATTTTAATGGGTGGGGTGGTATTTATAATACGTGAATAATACTGGTATGTATTGCCTTTAATTATAGATACGTTAAAATTATATATTTTACAACCTTTTAAATGAACAAGATATTATGTAAGCTCATTATTTTGTTAATCTACTGAATTTATTTAATAAGTATTGTGTTATTATTAAACGATGGTAGCTAGTGTGTTAGTTTATATTATGGCTGCTTTAGTGACGACAATAGATATCAAACAGTTAAGATAGTTAATTAATTAAAATTATTATTATTATTATTAGCACCGCGTCTTACTACCCGTTCGGGTTATACGCACTTACGCTAATGTGTAATGGTAGGGTGATTGTGAGATGAAATGAAGGACCTATAGTTTAACGTGGAATCCGAACCACGGTGGAGGCCTGGCATTCCTCACATTCACAAGATGTCTTCTCAGAGGTGAAGGAAGGGTTGTGTAATCAGATAAATCTTTGCCGGGACCGAGGATTGAACCCCGGCCGCCAGCATAGAAGTCTGACACCTTACCCCTAGACCGCCAGGTCACCTAATTAAAATTAATATATTAATTAATCCACTTATACATTCTGAAAATTTCACTATTGACAAAGACTATATTAATGCATAGTGCTTCCATATTTTTACTATTAATAAAAAAAAAATGATGGTTTATTATCTAAACCAAACCATCGCATCGTAGCGTGACTATACTATACTTTTACACATACAACTTTGAATACTATGTGAATACTCACTTTTGACAAGCATTCGTCTAAAAGTATGTTTTCAATTGCATCATGGTTACCTTTTAGTGCTGTGAGTTATATCATTGTCTCCTATTAATCCATCGAGCTGTATTAAGGCATTCTATGAATGTTTCGAGTTGTATCATGTTAAACTACCTATTAATATTTTGAGTTGTATCATGGTCACTTATTAATGTTTGGAGTCGTATAAGGTCACTTATTAATGTTTGGAGTTATATCAGGTCACTTATTAATGTTTGGAGTCGTATCAGGTCACTTATTAATGCCTGGAGTCGTATAAGGTCACTTATTAATGTTTGGAGTTATATCAGGTCACTTATTAATGTTTGGAGTCGTATCGGTCACTTATTAATGTTTGGAGTCGTATCAGGTCACTTATTAATGTTTGGAGTTATATCAGGTCACTTATTAATGTTTGGAGTTGTATCGGTCACTTATTAATGTTTGGAGTTGTATCAGGTCACTTATTAATGTTTGGAGTTGTATTATGGTCACTTAATAATATTGGGAGTTGTATCATGACTTTCCACTTAATACTTTTTTCTTGGCTTACTAAGGCAACAACTGGAAACTTTTTCCTCCCTAAAATATTCTGATCCTACATAGGAGCTTGCCTGTTGGTCCGTCATGTAGCCTTGGCAGAAGGGGAAAGTAGGAAAGGTGTGGGGTTGTATTTTCATATTGATGTAATTTGCTGATGAGGCTCGTTTTCTCTTTTACCCCATACGATGCCGGGCGGCATACAACGTCTTCAAGACCTCAGAGCATCCGATCCATAATGCATCGCGCCTTCTCTTCCTCCGTCTGAAGTCTCTTGGGTTCTTGAATTTATCATCTCCAGCCACTGGCTTCCCTCTGTTGCTGAGGGCTTTATTCCTTTTGTTGTTGCTGCCGTTGTTGTTGTTGGATGATGTTGAAGACAGACTTTCTCACATCGGTAAAGGGAAGCACCCCACCTCCAAAATCATCGCCAAAGAACTTTTTGGTTAACTATTTAAGGAGAGGTGTCGTTTCACTTTTGGTGCAAAAGCTATGAAATGATTTTTTTTTATCAATAAGAGGAGAAAATGGTTAAAAAATCATTTGTTTACTTTTCCGCCTTTAGCCTCTTCATTTTTAAATATAATCTATATGTTTTTGTATCCTGGGAGTTAGGTTGAAAACATCAACACTTTAAGGAATTATATACAACACATATATATATATATATATCTTTATATAATTATAGGTATTGTACAGGGCCTATATAATATGTAGATAATTTAAGTAGGACCAATATAATATAACTTATAGGGCCTATGTATTATATAAATTATATATAATATAGGTATACAATGTATATAGCAATACACATTATATATATAGTTATATATATGCTAAGAGACGAGTTTTACAAAATAATGTCCCTCTTTTTCTTTTTTTTTCTTTTTTGCACTGCATCTAAATATTTGTCCAGGCTTGTGCGCATTTTAATTATTTTATTAAGGTAAGAATGATGAACATACATACATTTTAGAAGAAAATATACCTATAATGGATTTAGGGGAGAGTGGGAAACTATTCATAACAAAAAATCCTCAGTACACCTGACCTGGTATCAAACACAGACCCCTCTATCACCGGAAAATAAGATTAAATGAGCCTGAAATTGAATCCATGTGCTCACCGATGCGGATATCAATTTTCTTTCAGGGGTTAAAAACTCCTTACGTAGGACTAGTTTAATTTATTAACGCTAAAATTAAACTTGATTGATCTACAGTTTGATTTTTTTTTTTAGCTCTGCATCATACTACCCTTTCGGGTTACACGCCTATATTTCAAATTATACTTAATGGAGGTCGCAAGGTTAAACGCGCCATTCTTGTGTTAGACTTAATTTCTTGTGGCTGTGATATCGGGATCCGAATCCGGGCCAGGTTTTCTTAGTTATATTTTTTTCTTTGATGGCTTTCTATTACCTCTCCTCACAAATGCAGGTACAATTCTTTTAAATCCTACCTTCCTCTTTTAGATTCCACTACGTATTTAGGGTATATGTATAGTTGGAATAGGTACTAAGATACGCTGAGGGAGATCAAGGATGCCATTGTGGTTTTTCCAAATGGGGGGCGGGATGGATTGGAGTCCCAACTGCTGGGGGTGTGGCACTCCCCCTATCTCATTGGAAAATTGTAATGAATTTAACCTTTTGGGAGAGAATTTTAAAGCATATGAATATAATTTTAAGCGAATTATACGAATTTCAAGAGCCAATTTCCGCAACAACAAAAAAATCTGAAAAAAAGTAACTATAGATGAACTCATTGAAAAAAAACACCAAATTTTTTATGAGTTTATTGAACAGAACAAATGAAAAGAAAGCTGTTGAATAAAGAATCGGAGGAAATATACATTTTAGGATTTTTATCTGTTAACTTTAATATTGACGATTAAAAGTTGTTAGAAGCAAATTGGAGCCATATCCTAAATATACAATTTTATTTTTTTCGTAAAAGTTAACCTAAAAAAGGTAAATATTTCTGATCGATAATGGGGGCTGAAACCCCCTTGTCGCCCATTTATGGGCACCTATGAAGAAAATATAGACTATAGTTAAACTTCCATTGGACACGTAGGACTAGATTTTATTTGAATAAGTAAAATATTTTGAGATGATGGAGTTCATCTATTTATAATCCGTTTACGTGTCGTTATCTTGACAATAGTTACAAATTTGATTTATGTTAATTTCTGTCTCAAACACCAGTCGGTATTGACGCATAAAGCCGCTTAGTTTTTAGAATTGTATTCATCGCTAACAAAATAAGCCCTTCGCATTTTGCAAAGCAGCTCTTTGAGTATTTATTTTAATTATTTCTGCAGGTTTGCAGCCACTGTCGAGTCGGTAATGGATAACTTGTAAGAAAAAATAATGTTTTACTGAACAAGAACAAAAGGATACATCTTTTAACTTGTTCATTAAACGTAAATCTTTGATGTAAAGGTAGAGAGTATTTATTTTCTAGTTACTGTTAATGAGATTCATTCTTTTTTTTCCTTCTCCATGTTACCTTGAGATAGAGGGAAAAACTAGTATTAAAAGGAATAATCTGTTTGTCTGACGCACGTCACATACACCCACAGCACGGTGGAAGCTTATTAGCGTCTCCTCATCGAATCAAACTCCTCCCACACCCTTCCTACGTAGCAAGAACAAGCGAGAGTACGATAACAAGACTTTGTAATCCTTCCTTCTCCTGTTTTCCTTTTTTGTTTGCTTCCTCATCCTTCCCGACCCCTCTTATCGTCAAATGTTGGGAGGAGAAGTTTCCCGCCAGTTGATTTTGTTTTGAGTGCTAGTTCGGCTTAATTACTGCGATTGCTAATTAACAACAGGTAGCTCCTCTATGGCCCAAAGATCTGCTCGGATAAGCGAGACACTGATCGCCCGTGGTTCATAGGGGCTCTCACCCAGTCCCGTGTAAAATAGAGTGGTTGCACATATATTTAGCGAGCAGCAATCGTGGTCGAATTTCATTTTTATATTATTGATTTTATACTAATCCGTTCTTTCGTAAGTATATTTCACGACCTGCTTCGATAGCTGCATAGTCGCTCTCGCAATAGACTATACTTCCGGTGACAGAGATATAGGGGTTAAAATCCCGGTCGGTTGAACTGAAGGCAGTTTGTCCTAAATGATTTTCTATTCTCCTTCCACGCAAATGGGGTTATACTTCCTTTAAATTCAACCTTCAGCATCCTTAACTCATTAGCTTAATTAGGTCATATGCCTATAACCTGAACAGGTAGTAAGACTTTGTTTGTTTGTTTTTAAATTCACGTAATGCGACAACTCATTCGACTAAAATTATGCTCTGGCCTAAAGTGTCAGTACATTATTATATTTTGTTCTCATGCTTCCCTTGTGGAATCATCGGAGCATGAATAAAGATTCCGGGACTCGGATATATGGCAAATCCGTGGCTGCCGGGAGGGTTGGCCCGCGTGGAAAGTATAGTGGACTCTGATCTCGTGTGACCTGATCTCGTATTCCAACCAAGTACGATTATGGTGTTTTGTCCCCCACAGTTTCTCGCATTCTCTTTCTCTAGTCTACGGGGATGTTAGTACATTTCTTCAAATTTTTCCCTTCTCTTGCGGTTCTCCTAAAGTATATAGTTACCTGTATCGGTGGTCGCATGATCTGTGTTCTAAGGTGTTACTCTCGAAATAGACTGGATTACCTCTGACGGAGAGGCTGGGTATTGGATCCCAGCCGTAAGTAGTGATATTTCCCCCCCTTAAATTGCTACCCGTAAATGCGAGTACATTTACAACGAATCCTAACTTATACCCGCCCGCCCCGCCCCCCCTACTCTACTAGCGCAACTAAAATACGCATAGCCAACTTTAGTAGCTACATGGTCTTTACGATGTCACTCTCGCAATAGACTAGACTGCTGATGCCTGGGAGATTGGAGTTCGATCTTGATCGGGTATACTAAGGGTGGTTTTCCACTCTCCCTCCACTCAAACTTGGGTATACGTCCTCTAAATTCAACCTTCCTCATTCCTAACTCACAAGCATAATTAGTAGCTAATTACTACATAAGCGTATAGCTCGGATAGCTAAAAAAACGCATTACTAAGAAAAAAAGCATATCCCTTATAGTGATTAGTAAAAAAATTGTTCGTATAAGTTAAAATCCAAAATCCGAAACCCCTTTCTGTCTGTAAACTCTATAAAATTATTTGTACATCGATGAGAATTGCACCTAGATATCAATAGATTTTATTATGGATAGCAGTATTTTATTTTATTACATATGATTGTTAAGAAAATTAATCTTCTTTCATTTTATACTCTTGTGGAATATTTGTCCAACGTGCAAAAAAAAATTTATTTTTTATTTCCTGTCTCTGATGCTTTTCTTGTTTTGAGCCCAAGGTCCCTTGTAGGAGCGCTGCGTCTGAGAGATATAGCCTCACCTTCAGACCTCCATCAGGCTTTGAGTAAAACATTTCTTTTCTGTTTGTGAGCGATAGCAAGGTATCCCCCCCTCTTCCTACCCCCATTCGGTGTACAGAAGAAAAGTTGACTTCCTCTTTTTTTATATTCTCATTCGTTGGGGGAAATCACTCCCGTCCTACCACCCATCTCTCTTTTCACCTCACAAGCTATATCGGTGAATGGTTTTGAAAAGAGGATGGTTGTGGTGGTTTGAAGAGGGTGGGAGGGGATGTGACGTCTTTGTAACAGTGACCGGACTACTTCGCGTGATTAAATCGCCACGAAGACGACGGACGGATTGGAAGGGACGGATGGAAGGAAGGACTTCCTCTTGAAGAGCCACGGACTTCCTTCGGCCTTGTCATCATCATCGTCGGGGTCTTCCTTCCTGAAACCTCCCGTCCTGTCCTAGAGACCGACCCGAACCAGTTCTGAAAGAGGCTACTTCAATTTTTTGGGTCCCTTGGTGAATTCAATTTGGTCGCGATCCTGTGTGTGTCGTGGGCGACTTTGGATTCACTAGTTTTGCCAACTCGTCTGACCAGAAAGAGAGAGGAATAGATTGAGCAAGTAAAGGTAGGAGAAAGAGTTTTTCTTCCTTTGTGAACAGCGTAGAAAAGGATATGGTAGACTTCTTTGTTAAAAAGAGATGCATCTCGCCGGTCTTGGGTTCTTTTTCCGCTCACTAGGTTCTCGCGAATCTGAAATCTGACGGAGAAGTTTCAAGGTGTTGGTGGTGAGGGGAGAGAAGAGGTTGTAAAGGAGGAGGGGGGGGGGGCTGGAATATAACGCGATTTAAGGTATTTTTTTCTATTTTTATGATAAAAACAATTCAATATAAAGAATATCTGCTACCCGCTTCATTGGCTGAATGGTCTAAAATATGCCAATCTAGTGTTAGATTAAATTGCTCATGGCGGGGAAATTGGTGCTCGAATCCTGGTTTATTCTACTGAGGGTGTTTTTTCCTAAATGGTTTCCCACTCTTCTTCCACGTAAATGTGGATAGATTACCCTTAAAACTCCTCCTTCCTCATCCCAACCCCATTAGATTAATAATTGTCATATATGCGTATAACACGAACAGGTAGTAAGACAAGGCGATAAAAAATATAAGAAATAATATTTGCCCTGGGCATTGCATCATTTGATCAGTACTTGTTTTATTAATTTAAAAAGTTTCTGGTTAATTGCCGTGATTCTTGTGACACATATTCAAGAATTGTTAAGATTAATATATGTATGTAGAGCGCAAAGCCCGAAAACGGCCAATGGTAGGATTTTTTGCTCAATCCTAGGATTAAACGTTTTAAAATTACAAAAGCCTGAAGTTATATTCAATTTCGGGCTTTGGCCATTTACAAACAGCCCAACATAGAATTGTGTAATTACTAGACGACCGAAGTTGAAAATACCGTCGTTAGATTAGTTTAGGTTAGGCTTAAAAAATATTATCAGGTGGCCTTGATGATTAAAAACAAATTTGTAATCTCTATCCTGTTCTGTTTGCATATCAACGAGCTCCACTCCCCCTGTTGAATTCATGTGGTTGCTCAATTTTGAGCGCGTGCCACCTGCTAATACTGGTCGACAAATGAACTCACACGTTATTACAAAATGTTATTTCAAACTTTGGTCGTTTATTAATGGCACAATCCTACTTTTGGCTGTTTGGAGACAGTATTTATATATTATTTAATGAAAAAACCGGACTAATCAAGGTCAGATTTAGTACTAGCCCCACGAGACCAGGTCCTTTAGGACATGCGATCTGGGAGTACCAATTTTATCTTAGACTAGCAATCCCGCATGGCGTTGCCCTTGACCCCTTCAATTTTTTTTTAAAAATAACCTAATTAAAAAGCTAATTAAAAAATTAAAAATCCGGCTTCGAGATGCATTTGGACCAGATGTTAAAAATTTCAGATCTTTGAGTGCCGTAAATTGGCTGGTGATCGCACACAAACAATCAAACATACACACAAATAATCACACACAGAGACAAATATTCCCTTTTATTATTGTAGATAGATGTTGTTCATGGAATAGGTACTATACAGTAGCCCCATGGCTTCTTTGGTGCTGACTGACAGCTCACAGCTGATTTCTGACAGTCAACATTTAGGTATATACCTAAATTTCGACTGTCAGAAGTGACAGCTGCTAGACACATGTTTTTGCAGATCATCTGGTTTGGCGTAGGGGTACGTAATTTGGTCTGATAACATTTTTAATCTGTCAGCTGTCAGTCAGCACCAAATAAGCCATGGGGCTACTGTAACTTGCATTATGTACCAATACTTTTAGAAGAACAAAGTTGAATATAAATTATATCTAGGGGTACGCGAACCAAAAAAGTTTGAATGTCACTGGTCTAATTTATAGCGAGAGTGACGCCTTAGACCACGTGGCCACCGAAGCTGGTTTTATTAGTGTTATTTTACAGGTATTGATTATTTATATCAAAATTGGCCGCTGTATATTACATGACTTGACGTATGAATACGTAAAGGTAGATCTAGTAACTTTTCTGGTTAGACCAGACTGCATATGACAGGAAGATCGAGATTCGAATCTTGTTCGGGTCGACTGAGGATGTTTTTTCCCAAAATGGTTTTCAACTCTTCCTCTACTCAAATGCGAGTACACTTTATATAAATATATCTTACTAAATCTCTAAAACCATTGGCGTAATAAGTGCATAAGTATATGACCCGAACGGGTAGTAAGACGTGGTGTTAAAAATGAAAACTTTTATTGCTATCAGATAAGGTTCTTCCTAGTAAAATTGGCCTGTACCAACATAATAACCATGAACACGTTGGAAGAAGAACCCATTGAAACAGTGATAATTAAACTGGGAGACAGTTTAGTAAGTGGGCGAGAATGCGAGTGGTTCGCTGTTATAAAACCGCAAATTATGTGTGAGTGTGTGTGTGTGTGTGTATGTGTCAGTTGCACCTGCCATGCCATGTGTCATGTGTGTTGGCAGTGACCACCGTGACAGTGGCGACACTGTCGGCAGACATTGTCTCTTACCTTTTCAGATAAACAACCAGATTAAAAGTCCCTTTCCTCTCTGCCTTTGGGACACAGTGTTAAATGATCCTGTTTTTATGAGACCGTAGCGCGTTCACTTTAGCTTTGTCTTGTCCTTTTTTTTTATTTCTGTCGCAATTTTAGATATTTTTTTCTTGTTTGTTTTATAATCGTGTGCTTGTTGATTTGGTTGGCGTCCAAATGGACGGGGGTGTGGTTTGACAATAAGTTTAATTTTTTTTTTTTAAGAAAATAAAAATAGGAGATTCACATGTGTTTATTTATACCTTTGTGGTTATTTGTCGTTTTGACTACCTTAAAACTTAGTCAAAGCTACAAACTAATAAAACTAGTAGATAACGTTATCATCTGCTGAAGATGGGGAGATCGAGTTTAAATTCCGGTCGGGTGCACTGAGAGAGGTTTTTTCCTAAATCGTTTTCTGCTCTTCCTCCACGCAAACGTGGGTGCATTAAAAAAATTAAAACTGTTCTAGTCGCTAGCACATTAGTGTAATTAGTACATAGGCATATAACCCGGACAGGTAGTAAGAGTCAATACTAAAAAATAAATTAGTACTGTAATGTGGTAGGGATAGAGGAGAGGAAATAAATCTATATTCGCGTGGAAGGAGAGTGTAGAACCATTTAGGAAAAACCAACCTTAATTCAACTAGCCATAATTTGAGCACCTACTCGTACTTCTCCATCGGTGTAAAACATGAATAGACGTGTTTTGACGGTTAGTCCTCTTGACTATCGGTGTAGGTTAGGTATATTTTTATTATTTGAATATAGATGTACAGTGAAAATTGTGTATTTTCGTATATATATATATATTGTATTTTCGTATATATATATTAATTAAGGAAAGGATTCACGAATCCTCAAATCCTTAAAGATATTAGAGATTCGAGGATTCGAGAAAATATTGGATTCGAGACTCAAATCCTTAAAAAAAATTGTTTTCAATTTTTCAACTGAGATTTGTTTTGAAGACCTAAGTTGCATATTGGTGGCTTAGAGCCAACATAATTAAAGAACTAACTCAACAACCAAGCCCCATACTATTGATCTAATACTTATTTGAATGTAGGAATGTTAAAATGAATAGATTATTTGAAGAAGAAAAAATCATTAACATTTATATATTATTTTTATTTTCTACTATCCCATTATATTTCTATTTTCTCTAAGATGTTTTTTTCCAAGAATAAAATTCAAGTTTTATATTCGGCATTCGAAATTTAAATGAATATTCGGATTCGTAAAGTATTGGATTCAACCCAATTTTAACATTAATTTTATATATATGTATATATATAAAACATTAATTTTATATATATATTAAGGAAGAAATAATTACAGTGAGACCCCTATTGTCCATAAATGTTGAGCACCATATTATCTATTTGGTAGTCTATACTCTCTAAATGTAATTTAATTATAGATTTGAGTATATTCTAGGATATCATTGCCAACCACATTTATTATTTAGCACGTATTAACTTGTTTTATCAAGCACTCGAATGAAATAACAAGTTCCCAACAGCTCACAGGATTACTTTATTGCTCACACTAAGCTGTTTCTTATTTATGCATTGGTTCGCCGAGACTCATAATTTCGCATTTACTTAAAAATAGACGGTCATTATGAACATTGGCCAATACGAGTGGCCAAAACTAGAAATATGGTCGATGTAATTATATGTTACTATGGTCGTCTGTTATTTCCAATGACAGACTTTGGTATTGTCCCAGATTATTATTGATTAGGACAACAGCAGGTTTTTTCTCAGAAGTATACCCTGGTTTGGTAAGAATTCCGTTCTAGAAGGCTTTATTTCGTACCAGAATCCTACCGTATATTAGTATTTTAGTAGGATAAAAGGCCTTCCGTAGATAACTCTCCCTACTACATTTCTGGAAGACCTTTTATCCTACCAAAATACAATAGTCCCATGGCTTCTTTGGTGCTGACTGACAGCTCACAGCTGACAGCTAAACGCTTTGAAAAGTTACCAGACTAAATTATGTATCCCTACGCCGAACCATATGATCTTCAAAAACATGTTTTTAGCAGCTGTCACTTCTGACAGTCAAAATTTAGGTATTACACCTAAACGTTGAATGTCAGAAGTCAGCTGTGAGCTGTCAGTCAGCACCAAAGAAGCCATGGGGCTACTGTACCACTGTACACTATTATTCTTACATGAAATAAAGACCTTTCAGAACGGGATCCCTACGAAAATTAAGGAATAGTTGAGAACCATCTCGAGCATACTTATTCAACGATCCTGCCAATGGCTGTGGCTTAGTTGTTTGTATTGGATGGATTTTATTAGTAGTGACCTGTTTCGGGTATCGACTGTTTCTTAGCAAAATTGCACATCAACGAGTCATACATTCGTTGGCAAATACTCACTTGAGTAAATTTTATTGCTTTTACAAATATGATTTCTAGCAAATTCCAGAGAGAGCTCAAATATTTTGGGATTTTTCTGTTACTCAAGACCTATTTTTTTTAGAAACATCTCAAAAAACTTTTTTTTCACTACATTGGGAACACTGTTTTAATAGCGTTAGATAAAGAGCACGGCTTCACGATTGAAAATTTATAAACTTTGAAATGTAACCTTTGAAGTAAATACTTTTATTTAAAAAAATAGTTAAAACTGTGTATGTCAAAAGTTTTTTTAATTGTGGATTCCCTTATGACTTTTCCTAAAATTACAATTATCTAGGCATTTCCTCGACGTGTAAGCCATAATTAAAATAATTTTTTAGTTCAAAACCAAGGCCAATCACCATTAACCCTATAGTAAGAATTTTTTAAAACACTAATCATCAAATACTATTCTCATGGCCTGAATGGTGAGGATTTCTATATTGATATAAATTGCCCCACATTCTAGCACAGTGGTTCTCAAATAGTGGGCCGTGGCACACTACCGACTAATATAAGATGTTGGTTCCAAAGCTATAAACGACTTATTTTAAGGAATAAAGATCAGAAGGGTATTTGTGAGGAACTGGAGCCTTATTATAACGGAGAAAGAGAGTGTGTGAACCATAGTGATAAATACCATGTGGAAAAACACTGCCTATTGTACCCAACCAACATTCAAACCAGACCTCTCAATCACTGGCAATTCAGTCTTTGCCAAGCTTACCACAATATGCCACTTGACCAAAAGTTGGTGATCTTAGGTTAAAGTTTTCACCTCAGGATCTGTTGTTATTGGGTTCAAACCCATCCTGAGTCCACAGATTTTTTCTTGAGTGATAAAAATAATCCGTAGCACAACTTCCTTTGAATAGGGAGTGAAACCGTCGGTCCCATTTGATTGTGGCATGTATAAAGAACCCTGGAAGGTATGTAACAATAATTTTCCCGGGAAAATTGGTAGGCCATTTCGCTCTTACTCATGGAAATTCTCGTGTGTAGATATAATCAGTCGGTTCTTAAAAGTGAACGTTAAATACCTCAAATAAATAATTTAAAAAAAAACTCCTAATCAAAAATGTTGGTCAACAACTATTACTTGAAAATATCACTGCATCTGTCAACATCGCGACTCCCCCATAATGCACGCATGCTCCAAAAGACGATAGATATGGCGGTTTTAGGGGTAGAGGGAGGAGGGAATGGAAACAGCTGTTTACTCTGCGAGCCTCGTTTTACTTACCGCTCGTTTCTGTCGTGTGACGTCATTGTAGGTGGTGTGTTCAAATATTTGCCCGGCCGCCGTAACTGTCCTGTTGAAGAGGCCATCCACTGCCGACGCCAAACCCCCTCCAAACCCGCAGCCTCCCAGCACCCCTTTAACACTCTCTCTCGATGTTTGGAGGCTTGCGCGTGTGTGCGTGTGTGACTCGGTTTCGTGGTTTGAGAACTTGTGTTTACTCAACCACCAGCAAGGGTTTTATTTTAAATCCACTTTCGTTCAATTGAAAAGAAATTAAACACAATTCGATCTTTCTGTTCTTTTTAATTATCTCAATGTTCATAAATCTGGTTAAAAATGTTTAGAGCAGGTGAGGTCATCTTCCCACATTTTGGATCATTTAATCGTATTTTGAAAACTGGATCATTTGGGAACTAACCTTTTTTCTCAGTATTTTTAAATTTAACCATCAGAAATGGAATAAAAAGAATAAAAACTGATTTTTTTTAAGTTTAATAATTTAGTCCATTTAATTAATTTTTGTCAATATGATTATTACATATTAATTACTAAAAACTGACTATAACTATTGTTATTCTATGAATTTGCCCCAATGGTAGTCTCACAACGTGAATTCGTAATATACTTGATTGATTTTAGAAAGGAGGTTGAGGTTCGAAACTCAGCTCAGTGCAATCGCTTTAAAAAAAACTACTTTCCTCCTGTTGCGTCATTAAAAATCTGACCATTTAAGTTCAAAATTAAAATATAACCTTTCAAGCTAATAAAGGTTAATAAAGGTAAATGGTAAGTGGTAATGGTAAATGGTAAGTAGCCAACACTTAAGAAAGTCAAGGACGTAGCCGGGGGAGTGGGGGAGTTCAAACCCTCTGAAATTTTATGGAAAAAAACCCTGTATAGCTTTATTTATGATTCAAACACTATCAAAATTAAGATACAAGTACAAATTAGGGGGCTGTTTTACCATAAAAAGCACTTTAGAGAGCTTCTAGAGGTGTTTGATATTTATAATTTTTCTAGCATTCGGCATTTATGGTGTTATGCTGCCAAAAAAAACACTTCAGATAGCTTCTAGAGGTGTTTAATATTTAGAATTAGTCCTAGTCTCTGGCGGGTATGAGGTAATGTTGCCATATAAAACACTTCAAATAGCTTCCAGAACCGTTTCATTTAGAATTTTTTTCTAGCTTCCGGTGATTGGGGGTTGTGCCCACCAACCTTCCCCCCCCCCCTTCCCATTAAATCATAGTTTATCTACGGCCTTGAAAAAAAGTAGTTATATTTGTCCGGCAACTTTAAAATATAAGCTCCCTTAAATTACATATGCAGAACGCATGGCCTGGGGTATGAATAATTAATTGAAAATATATGTAATGATATTTTTAATATTTAATAAAACCTTCTTCTTACGACGATCAAAATAGTCGAAGTAATAGGTTGCGTGGAGTAGTTGCATGAGAGCATATTAAAATACAATATTCTTAGTCTAATTAACGTGTCCTTAGTCATTACATAACTAACTAACATATATAACTATCCACGTCCTTAATTATTCGCAGTGGTGGTCATAGAATTTAAGTCATTATTCTCGCATCATGCTTGGTCACCATCAAATGGGAGAATGAGGTTCGAATCCCAACGGAATTCACTGAAGGATGTTTCTCCCTGTGGTTTCCCCCATTCGCTCTCACTTCCTCTACTCCACCATCCTCGTCCCTACTCCTTAGATTGAGGCGTCATGTTGAGCTCAGCAATTAACAAATTATGGATCTTCAGTAGCTCATTACTCCCAAAAGTTTGTTTTTGAAACGCTCTTGTGACGTCATATCCACGTGAAAGAGCAAAGTTATCTCCTATCTCTAAGCAATCAAAGTTTACCTTAGAAAAAAAAAATTGTTGCCATCGTTGAGTTTGTTTTCTCCTCTATATCCCCTCCCCTTCCCCGCTGTCACCTTCTCGAGTGTCACCCGGCATGTTATGAAGTGTTTTATCGATTCTTCTTCGCTCGTCAAATGTTTACATGCCTCTTCAGCCTTGTTTTTCTGCTCTTGTTTGGGTAGAAGTGAAGTATCAAGTTTTTATTCCTCCCTTCTCCCGCCTCTTTTCATACGCTCTTTCTTTTCTTTCCTCTCTTAAGTATTTCGATGAAAATTGCATTTTATAAATTAAAGTAATTACAAGAACTAGGTGACATAAACAAGCTGATAAATTAAGTTTGCGAGAAGTGAGTTGGATTTATTATTTCGTCAAAACAATGTTAGTAAAAGAATATCAATTTGTTGGTTTTTACTCTCTCGCTGTCTTACAGGTAGCGAAAGTATTGTTATCGTAAAAAAAATAAAAAAATCGAACTTTTTAACTTTTCATGAGCCCCGAATTCGAAAAAAAATTGTTTTTGAATTACCGTCTTTCTGTACCTTTGACTAGAGCCTAAACTGTTTTACCGATCGGGTTAAAAATTGGTATCTAAGGTTTTCATAGGGTTGTCCAGAGAAATTTTTGTAACTGAATATCTAACCATAAAATTAAGGTTAGTTTCCTCATGGGTGAAAAGAGAAAAAGTCGATTTTTTCAAAATAGGTTCTAACGAGTTTGATTAAATTTCATTTCTAAACTTTTATCAATATTACAAACAAAATGGCTTCTCTCAACCTTTCGTCAAATTGACTTTAAAGGTTCCGATCTGATGCGTTAATTCTTATTTTTTATTATATCTTCGTAACTCTTTGAGATATGAAATTACTTATCATTGCAAATATGTAGGTCTATTTATAATAAAAATCTTTTATTTGGAATATATCTTATAAAACCAATAACTTTCAAACTATATATGTATATATTATTTTTTAACTTATCGAAAATTAAAGGTAAAGCATTGCGACCGTAAAAAAAATCTAAACCAAAATGTTGATGGATGTCAAAGTTTCATGACCCTTTGAACCCTAAAATGTGCTTTTTGCAATGCCGTCTGTCTGAATGTCTGTTTAACCCTAAAATTAAGAATAGTTTAATAAAGGGTGAAAAGAGAAAAAAATCTCAAAATTGGCTTTAATGATTTTGATTAAAATTCGTATCTAGGCATTGATTAAGATTATAAACAAACTATTTTAATTTTCCTATAAAAATGATTTTTAGGGTACTATGCAAAAGCGGAAATTTCCTTTACCGCAAAAATTCTAAAATGCCATAAAGTAAGAAATAAGTAAATCTCTCAAAAAGTTCATTTTCACTTCCTTTGTACAGCAATAATCTATCTTTATCATTTTAGACTCATTAGTCAATATTTACTTTTTTTATTGGTCTAAACTTATAAATGAGGAATTTAATACAATGCGTTAACCATAAGATGCGCAACCCTTAGTAAAATATCGAAAATTTTAACTGAAAGTTGAAACATTAAAACGAAGTATTGACCCTTATGGACCCAATATTGATTTTGTTTCTGACCAAATATACTAGTGGGAACTTTAATTATTTTAAAAGAAAATCATAAAATATAGATCTGGGAGTCAAAAAATGTTTAACGAAAGTATAACGCAATATTTTATAGGGTTTGCTAGTGTGTATTATTCCGTTTCACATTTATTATTATTATTATTATTATTATTATTATTATTATTATTATTATTATTATTATTATTATTATTATTATTATTATTATTATTATTAGCACCGCGTCTTACTACTCGTTCGGGTTATACTCACACTAATGTGTAATGGTAGGGTGATTGTGAGATAAAATGGAGTACCTACAGTTTAACGTGGGATCCGAACCACGGTGGAGGCCTGGCATTTCTCACATTCACAAGATGTATTGTCAGAGGTGAAGGAAGGGTTTGGCAATCAGATAGATCTGTGCCGAGACTGAGGATTGAACCCCGGATCCCCAACACAGAAGTCTGTCACCTTACCCCTAAACCACCAGATCACCTAAGTTTCACATATATTACGAGTTTTGTTTAAATATCGCCATTTTTAAACAACAGAGTGAGAAAGTGCGCGCAGAGTTTCTTACCATTTATTTAAAAAAGTATTAAAGCAGAAATTATTATTCGCCTCGTGCTACCAAAGAAAATAATGATATATTGGTAGTCACTCTACGTTCAATACTAAGTATACTAACAACCTTTTATAATAGATATAATTTCACAAGTATATGCTAAGTGTAAGTAGAGGATCTAAAAACCACATCAATAAATAATATATAGAGAAAGTTTTCTTTCTACTGATATTTTAACCTCAACTTTCTCATTAGTGAGAATCCAGTATATTTCAAGATTGACTCTTTCGACCGTGTAATCACCGGTGCAGGTAGATAAAGTAAGGTTGATGAATAAATGTTTGAGGGTGAAAACTAAACTTAATATTTCATATAATACTCAATTCGCCTACTCGATTTATTTGTATTTCATTCTCTTAGAAGATACTCAGCTGAAATAAGTTGACAAATAGTTTTATCACAGGAAAATGGTTTGTTCTAAATAGTTACATAAATAATAATTTGTACAATTCAAAGATAGTTTAATGATATCATTTTACAAATAATTTTATCTCTGGTAAAGAGCTTTTTCTAGATTATTTTACAAACAAGGTTTTATTTGAAAGAAAAATTTATTTTATTTAGTTTGAAAAATAGTTTCATTCTTGAAGATTAACTTTTTAGAAATAGTTCTATAAATAATTTAACTCTTGGAAATAAGTTGGTTCAAGATGTTTTTTTAAGATTATTTAAGATATGTTAGTTCATAGAGCTTGGATAACAATTTGATTTTTAGAAAATTGTTTGTTCGAAATAGTTTTTAAAATTATTTACAATCCGGACGTTAACTAGTCATTGTATACACCATTCACGGTAGGAATTACTCTCTGAAAGGCCTTTTTTCCTAACAATATCCTACTATATAATAGATTTCTGGTAGGTAAAAAGGCCGTTCAGCAAATAATTCCTACGCTGAGCAGACTTTAGCTCTCAAGCTTGTTTGCTAGCAGAAATATAGCTGTCAAAGTTAGTTGCGACTGATTTATGTTTACATGTCCTTCTATATTTACTCGTAACAATAAAATATGTACTCCTACCAAAAGTTGAGCTTTCAATTATTTGGATTACTCTTATTGAAACTGTTCTTTGGCTTCATTAAAGGTTTGCACAGATTTCGCTTACTTTGTTGTATTGGAGGGGGGTGAGATTACTTGTACCTTGAGTTCAGATGACTAACTTTACTTTAAACTTTTTATGAGCTAAATAAACTTGTAGTGGTTTGTTTTTTTATCTTGTTTAATATTGTTACTAGGACAATGTATAGAAGAAATACTTCATACTTTAGGACTACTTGGTGCTTAAATTTATATATTTAAAAATGTATATACAGTAAATTCGTTAGTTATAATTTCATTACTTGATATCAGCTACTAGCCTGTGGGAACAGAATAATGAGGTTGAATTTGTTAAATAGTCTAGAAGGAGGACAGAAGATCACATGGAGGAGGGGAGTTATTTCTTATCCAATCATCATGTCTTTGTCTTTTAAATGTCTCCAATGGAACTTATTTAATTTCAAGGCCTAACCTTAGAGAATTCTATAAATAGGACGAGTTTGGGGTAAGCTCCATCATAAATCACTTGGAAAGAGGATGATAAATTGTATATTAAAAGATGAATATAATAAACGCCTTATGTTGCGTGATATTCAGTTCTTGTGTAAGTTTCACTGGTTGTATTTATTTAAGAGTCTAACTTGAGAGAAAGAGGTAAAAAGTGACATTAACTTGGGGATAGGATTTAAAATCATAATTTGGATAGGGGCCTTGGGAAGTGGGGGGAAATTCATCTTTGCGACAAACCATTCCACTCTTGTGTGGATTTTAGTTATGGTATTTATCTAAAAACCAAAGATTTTGGGGTACAATTCCCCCCTTACCCACTCTCTCGGTCTCCGCTCATCTGCCCTAATGTAGTCGTGCGTTGCCATCCATTTGTGGGGTTAAATACGTAATGGAGTCCTGGCTACGATGACTTGTTAATTGAATCCAAACAGAAAGTAACTTGTAATTCCAAACATTATAAACTATAGCCATTTAGGGTGACTGATTGGACGCGAATCTATTGAATTTTCAAGGAGATATACAACGCAAATTGAATCGCTGATGAGAACCAAATCACGCTCTGAAATGGACGGCATATTACTGGTCGACGCAGAATAACCAATGAAGTCAAGTGGAACTAAATGATTGTACATTTTTCACTTGACAGAACTAATTGAATCAATTACGATTGTAACTTAACCTTTGATGAACTTGCATCCCAAACAGTTGTTTCATCTATCAATTTGCTATACTGAAATTGATAAATCAAAATGTTATGACCCACAGGGGCATAAACAAAGACGCCATTTCACACTGGTCTAGTGTGCCGGTGACGAGAGGTCAGGATTCGAATTCCAATCGCATGTACTGAGGTAGTATCTCTTAAGTATATTCACTCTCTACTTCCACACAATTGTCAATGCATTTCATCCTTTTTTCAGCCCCGCATCTTACTACCCTTTCGGGTTCGAGTATGTAATAATTACGGAAATGTGTTACGGATGAGGAAGGTTGAATTTATAGGAAGTGTAACCGAATTTTTGTGGATGGAGATTGGCAAACAATTTAGGAAATATCAACCTCGGTACACCCGGTTTGGACTCGAACCCCTATATCTTCATCTTCGGCAGTTTAGTATATTGCAAGTATGATGCCTTAGACCATTCGACTACTAAAGCGAATACCTCATCAGTGTAGACTAATTAAATTTGGATATCCTTAAAACTTACTATGACTTGGTGCAAAAATATAGGTCTATCATATTAAACGCATGCACAAATTCATATTTATGAACTAGCTGCCTGCTTCTGTGGCCACATGGTCTGGGGTGTCACTCTCGCAATAGACTAGACCACCGATGATGGGGAGATTGGAGTTAGATTCCGGTCGGTTGTACTAAAGGTGTTTTTTCCTAAATTAATGTACACCTCCCTCCACACAAATGTGGGTATACTTCCTCTAAATTAAACCTTCCTCATCCATAGCCCATTAGCATAATTAGTACATAGGCGTATTACCCAAATGGGTAGTAAGACGTGGTGCAAAAAGAAGGTACTATCTAAGCTTGAACTAACGTCCCTTGAATACCATATGGTTGACCTATTTGATTACTCATCTCCAGTGATGGGTATCTGGACGCCACAATCATCATAGTGAGCTGTCGGTCATGCCAGTAGATCACATTATCGGTCGTAACGGACCTGCACCTCACATACCTGATGATCCATGTTCGCTGGGTCAAGTCGTGTATTACCTACTGCCATTCTACCCCTCGTCCCTCCCCCCACCCCTCTTATCCCCATTAGACCATGACTCCATTGGACTGGGCTATTACCGGCAGGAAATGAGGTCACTTGACCTCGCCGCGTGTTCATGCTACCTGTATATTGTGCTGGATATCCCAAGAGGTTTGCCGAGGTAAGCTGACAAGTCCAGAAGTGTGTGGCGTATTTCTCAATCTATAACGTAATTTTACCCGTTTTACATCATCCATCAAACTTTAGTTCATTCATTTCGATCTTTCTTACATAAAAATATTCTCTCTCTCTTTTTTTGTCTTTTAGACCTAAGGATTAGATGTGCACATTACTTACAAACTATCTTTACTCTAGATCACGCCTGCACCAGTGAGTTCACGGACAAAGGCGTCATTTTTATTGTAATCAGTTTGCCGGTGACTAGTAGGCCGTAGTTTTAATCTTGGACCAGTGCACAGAGGTGGTTATTCCCTAAATAGTTTCCTACCCTCGCTTATCCTGCATAAGTTCAGGTACACCTTTTGTAAATTATAGCACATATTTACGCCCTAATTTTAAATGTTTGCGTAACACGCCTTAATTTAAGGTATAGGGATGAAGAAGGTGTCTTAGAATATATATACATATATATTGGGGGTGACCTGGCGGTCTAGGGGTAAGGTATCAGACTTCTGTGCTGGTGGCCGGGGTTCAATCCGCGGCCCCGGCACAGATTTATCTGATTACCAAACCCTTCCTTCACCTCTGACAAGACATCTTGTGAATGTGGGGAATGCCAGGCCTCCACCGTGGTTCGGATTCCACGTTAAACTGTAGGTCCTCCATTTCATCTCACAATCACCCTACCATTACACATTAGCGTAAGTGCGTATAACCCGAATGGGTAGTAAGACGCGGTGCTAATAATAATAATATATATATGGAAAAGGAATATTGAAACAACAGTGGTTGACTTCGGTGGCCTGGGGGTAAAGTGATCGCCTCAGGACCCAATGCTCGTGAGCGAAAATACAGCCAGGGTTGATGGATTTATCTTGAGTGAAAAAAATCCGCAACAAAATTTCCTTCGGGGTGGAAGTAAAGTCGTTGGTCCCATAGTGATAGTGGCATGTAAAATAAACCTGAAAGGTATGTGAAAATACCTTTATGACAAAATGTGTAGCCCCTTTTGATCTCGCTCATAGAAATGTTTGTATGCTGATATAATCAGTTGGTTCAGAAAGTGCATGTTAACTACCTCAAATAACTTAAAAACAAACAACAAAAACTACAGTACATCTGGACGAGATGAGAGCCTTGACCTACTTCTCAGCGACCATCCATTCTATTCTACATACTGGTGCCTTAGACCGTGAGCCCACTGTTGTGGGAAGACTGCTAACCCCTGTAAATGGTTTAAGCTTCATCCTCTAAGAGGTTTATCCACCAAACACATACCATGGAGTATATTGTCGAGACACCTTCAATAGAAAGTATCAGAGGCAAAAAGTTTCAATTTCAGCAATCAACATTCCTTACGATTCCCAAAAGAAGCTTCACCGCACATTCCACTGGGAATAAAAGGAAAGGAGTCCTCAGCACCAAAGTGGTCTTAGGCGAGATAAAGAAGACTAAAAAAAAGGAAGGAAAAACGAAGAAGAGGAAGTGAAATTGAATAATAGAATGAAAGTGACGAAAATCAGATAGAGTGTGAGAGAACGCGACAGAATAGCGAGAAAAGTAGCTTCATTCGACTCCACACGTCGTTTTATGAAGGACCAAACTTTGTAACAAGTATGGGTTCCAACTCGTAAGCCTCGCATTACTATTACCGACAGCCTCACTTCTAGAATATCTCCACCTCCCTTTCTTCACTGCCGTTGGGCCTGTCCTTGTTTTTCAGGGACTTACAAGTTGAAGAGACCCTGGTTCGAGTTAGAGATTTACTGATGAAGATGTACACTAGTGTCCTGATAGCTGATTATTAAATTCTAAGAGGCAAGTGCTGGTTGTGTAGCATGAAGGTGGGAGTGTAGGGGACGCGAGATAAGGTCAGCGTATTTGCAGTTTTGTATGGCAAATATTAAAAAAAAATTAAACAGAATCATAATTTAATTTTCTTCAAACAGTGACCTCAACATTTGTTGAATATCAGTCAAGAGAATAGCGGCATTATATGACAAACATTTTAAATGGAGAGAAAAAGTTGTCATTGAATTCTAGGACACTCTTGAAATATATTCAAAAACTGTTGATATCACCTTATGAAGTAAATTAAACTTTATGTTTCTATTGAAGTACTATTTGATTTATATTGACCAACAAATGTTTTGGTATAAAAACTGCAAAAAACACTGTCGTTTTCTTTTGTCTCATATACTCTCACCTTAAGCGCAATGTACTAAATTCCGATTTATGTAGGAAGCCCACTTTCTACCACTAACATCAATTGAAAGTCACTTAAATTTGTCATTGTATAAAATTAAAAAAAAAATTAGAATGTAAATTTTAAAAGCCATCAAAAGCTTCCAAAATACTTCCTTATTTATAATTTTCTTTTATCTAGCACCGCGTCTTACTACCCGTTCGGGTTTTACGCTTAAGTACTAATTACGCTATGGATTAGGAATTGGGAAAGGTTGAATTTAATGGAAGTGAGCCCGCATTTGCATAGAGTGTAAAACCATTTAGGAAAAACCTCCCCCAGTTCACTCGACCGAGATTCGGACCTCGGTCTCCCGGTCCTCGGCAGTCGAGCTCAATGCGACTTGCAAGATAGTTAACTACGCCACCGAGGCGGGTTATAATATCAATTAAATGGACTAAGAATATAAATACAATTTGTAATATTTTATTTATGGCGTTGTGGCAACATGATTTTCCAGTTTTCCAATGGTTATATTCCTATAAAAACTATAGGCTAAATTGTATAGAAACTCGCGTACTGTTAATATAAGCTCCATATTATATTTTAAAAAAAAGGGTGACCTGGTGTCTAGGGGTAAGGTGTCAGACTTCTATGCTGGTGGCCGGGGTTCAATCCTCGGTCCCGGCGCAGATTTATCTGATTACCAAACCATTCCTTCTTTTCTGACAAGACATCTTGTGACTGTGAGGAATGCCAGGCCTCCACCGTGGTTAGTATTCCACGTTAAACTGTAGGTCCTCCATTTCATCTCACAATCACCCTACCATTACACATTAGCGTAAGTGCGTATAACCCGAACGGGCAGTAAGACGCGGTGCTAATAATAATAATAATTTTTTAAGGTTATCACGAGCAACAAAAGTAGTATTCTCCTAAGAATGATAATTTGATAACATCATACTTTATTATTAGTATTATTTCATAGGTAATAATATATTTCAAAGGTTACATTTGAAGTTCACATGACTTATCTCATCCTCCCCACTCAAGAAACGCATCCTGCCAATTGAATTCATGATTTATATGACCTTTACTCTCTCTTTAAGAATAGATGAGAGCTTTTTCCCATTTTTATCCCTCCATTGGCTTTCCAATGCAAGATTTATGAAATATAATTATTGTAATTAATTTTTCCTTTCAAATGCAAATGTGTTCTGTTAACCATTTTCAATTACCCTAAATGATTTGGTGTAGTCAGTTAACCTATTTTATTATTACGATTAGTGTCAAGGTAATTGAAAATTAATCCAAGGTTTAGGAAAGAGAATGATAGATTTAAATACAGTTCACCAGAAATAGTTTTGAGAAAGGACATTAAAACTTCAGCGATAAATTATATTTGAGTGAAATAATAGGTTAAAACTCTAAATTTCAATTTCTTCAAAAGACTTTCACAACGCAGATTAAATAAAATTAATTATTTCGGAGCTCCTTTATTAATATATAGGTGTACCAACTTGGTTTTTGCTTATTTTAGTCAACAAGTTTTAACTAAGGCCTACTAAGCGGCCTAATATATTTGCCTACTCATGAGAAAGGTTGTTGAAGTAAAATGCACCTTTATTAGCGTAAATAAGGGATATAGCGAATCATATTTGGAAAACCATCCCCAGTACACCCGGCCAAAACTAACCTCTCTTTTACTGAATATTAAGTATCTTGTGGATTGTATGGTATAATACTTAATACCAACAATGTGGGTAGACTATTCTATTAAAAAAATAGATATTATTTTATTTCCATTTCAATTGATGATATTCTTTGAATCATTTCTCTTGTTGTAATAAAAGTAATGGAATATTTATATTTTTTGCTCCTTTTTTATTTTTACTAGACCGCCTCACAAGAATACAGAAATCTTTAAAAACATAACTCTTATCTTCCAGGGAAGAAGCAATACTGTTGGTAAAGTACGCCTTCATGGATTACCCATGAGAAATGTAAATGAGTTTTCATATCAGACCCCGTAAGTTTGAAACTTCCCTCAAAGTTGGACCATGAAGTTAGTTTTACGTATGCGCTCAGAATGCTCTCCCGATTGCCTGCCCTAAGGCAGGTGAACTGAAAACTCTCCGTGAATTCCAAATGACTTGGTGAAGGGGTGGGCGNGGGGGGGGGGGGGGGGGGGGGGGAATCGTCTGCTGAAAATGGGCCGGATAGCAGTGGCCTATTGGTGATGTGGTAAGAATTGGATTCTGCCCTCCCCCCTCTCTCCCCTGGAATATGGAAAAAATTTCCTCGAAGCACAAATAGTTGGATTTTTCTACCTTTTTTTTAGTTTCCCTTTTATTAGTTTAATTAATAAATTGAACCCACGAAGTTTGAATGGCAAGTTTTTTTTGTGTCTATTTTCTAGTGACGGAGACGTCGAGGCTTGAATCTTGGTTGGGTGTACTGAGGGTGTTATTTCCCAAATAGTGTTCCACCTCCTCTAGAGTCTAAACCAATTAGGGTACACTCACTTTAAATCCTGCCTTCCAGTACCCACCAAATCAGGATAATGTATATGCGTGTAGCTAATACGTGTAGTGAAACACATTTTTTTTAAATAATATGACTTGTTATTTAGAAATTCGACTTAATTTTTCAAATTTTATTATATAATATTGATTCTTTAAATTTAAAAAAAAAGTTTCGATGTGTTTAATTTGTTTATAAGTACGTAAGATAAATGCTTGATTCAAATACTTATCAAAGATTTTATAATTCAATATAACATTTTAAATTACGAAAAGCTATGTATTAATTATCTTCGTCTTATTATAGTAAAGTTAGATTTTGATCCAACTTGATGATCATAGTGGAGCAATAAATCTGGTGGTGAATTGTAAACTTACGGAAATTTTATGATTCAATAATTTCTTAGTCATCATATATTTTAAATTGTTGTAGACATAAAGTGTGTATATATTTTTGATATTTTAACTAGTTATAAAACAACTACAGTATAACGCTGACTATGAATGGTGTTCGGATAGTCAAAATTCTGATATTTATATTATTGGAGGGGGAGGGGACACATTCATAGCCATAAAAATCCACTTTAGCTAAAAAAGAAAGTTTTTCTTAAACCGATGAAACAAATGTATAGATGTAATAATGAGTAGGAATGGACAGGAATCACAATCACGTGGACCGACTCACTGAGTGGAGGGAGATTGCGTCTTGGTTGCGGGAATTCCGTTAGTTGGTAATTCGTATTAACGATGTTTGAATAATCGCTGTTTTATTTTGTGTTAACACCAAGTTTGATAAGTGTTCAAATTGTATATTGCTAAAATTATTATCTTTCTGAAGATAATTATAAAATATCCTTATTTAAAACATAATAATTGAAGATTATTTACACCCGCAAAAGGGGTCGTGTGGTTTTCGACCCCAGATTTTCAATTTACTAAACTTCTGGTGACGAAAAGGCCAAAGTTCTAATCTATACCTAGTGCACAGGATGTGAGATTATGTAGATATATTTTATCACTGCAGTTTTTACAACGCCTCTTCAGACTAGTAAATATGAATTTATTCTTAAATAATAATCCTCACTCTTACACTATGGATTAATTTGTTAACTAAAATAACGTATTTATAGAATGTCCTGCTTGGATCGTAGAACATGATCAATAAGCTTTAATTGTTTATTAAATAGAATAACGTCTCAATAGTTCAGATCGAATGGACCAGGCTCACTTTGAACTATTGAAAATTCAAACTATACAGAATGACTGTCAAAAATGTAAAAATTATTTAAAATGTACACATATTATATATTCTAAGTATATAAAACATAATCTATTTTATAAATATACACACCTATTGGTACGTAATATAACAATTTTAAACCATGACTTCAAGGATTGTCCAAGTTTCACTCATAATTTCCTTCAAACCATTATCACTCAGCTTGGTGCTATATGAAAGGGTGTATGCTTATGTCGAACTATACGTAACTTCAAACTATCGAGATACTACTGTAGTTTTTATCGTTAAATCTAGAAATATTTCAATAAATTACAGAATTTACATCCTCACTATTTTTTTTAGGGGTCAGGATTTCTACCCGTTTGTAGGGCTACCCTCGTAAGTACCGACTCTTCCAATTTTCCCGCCCCGAAGGCAAGTGGACTTTGCAGGCTTCCTGAATACGAAACTACCTCTGGGTCATCTGAAAAGACGTGCCTTGTCAGGAAATGGTTGAAAAAGGGTTGGCTGGAAGGGATGAGACAGAACGTACTTCTTGTGCGTCAGATATAAAAATAGATTATGCAATCCAAGTACTCTCGATGCCAAACATTGGCCGAGCATTCTGTCTCTTTTTTTTTGTGTGTGTGTTTACCTGGGGTGGGCCTCACCCTATGTCTTGGGGAGGGGGGAGGGGGAGATGAGGTGGCCTACGCCACGACGAATGCTAGATGATGCTTTCCACCTTCGGTGGAACAGCGGACAAATAGCCAGGGCACACACCTTGGATTGGTTTACCATTCGTGGGGCGTTATTGTTTAATTTCATTAGATGCACCCACAGTGATAGTTTTCCTCTTAAAACAAATTAAAGTTAAATTAATTTAACATATATTATGTTTCTTAAATATTCTTTTAATTTATACTTTCAAAACAACGGTCTTAAGTTACGTAATAGGACAAGTCTTAAGGCTAGTCAACGATGGGTTGATTATAATACTAACCAACTTAATAAAATGTAACCTTGACTTGATAAGTGAATTAAAGGACGGGCTTTGATTTTAATCAATTATATTTCTTTCAGATATTACGTAATTGTGGTTAAAGTGAGAGTGAACTAAATATATTCTATTTTTACTAAATGAAAAAAAAATTAGAATCCGTTATGATCCATTCCGTTGCCTATGCTATAAGTGTGCAAAGTTTCGGCCTTATATGTCATCTAGGAGCTTCTGTAGGGCGTGGAAAGACACACAAACATTAGGAAACTATATTATAAGATATGGATGAGGAAAGGCACCCGAATTCCCATGAAGAGATTATAAAAAAAACCTAGAGATAAATCATACCTGAAAAAATAATTGACAATGCACCAATCTGGGATTCAAATTCCAACCTTCCCTGTAATTGATGAACAGTTTTAATATGAGTCTAACATATTATACTTCTCAGCCATCGCCATGGGTTACTTTTTATTCATACATGTTCGTGCTACGCATATTCACAACTCTGTGTGGGCACCGCATATCTACACTAATGTTAAATGGATGAGAAAGTTAGAAGAAATGTATTCACATTTTCGAAGAGGGAGGGTGAGAAACCATTTAGAAAAAACATATTAGGCACCCGATTTGAACCCAAATATTCTTTTCACTGGAAATCTTTTGTTCTGCCTGTAAATTATACAAAATGTATTTTACAAAATTCTCTTTAATCACTTAAGACATTTTTACTATTTTATCATTGATAAATTAGCTAGAATCATGTATATATATGTATATATGTATCTATGCATATAAGTATGTATGCATATTTGTATGTATGTATATATGTATGTGTGTATGTATGAATGCATATATGTATGAATGTATGTGTAAGTATGTGTGTATATGTGTCTGTATGTATGTATATATGAATGTATATGTGTATGTATCTATGTATGTTTATATGTATGTACATGTGTATGTTTATATGTATGTATGTGTATGTGTATGTATGTATGAATGTGTGTGTATGGGTATGTATGTATGTATGTATGTATGAATGTATGTGTATGTATGTATGTATGTATGTATGTATGGATGGATGGATGGATGTGTGTATGTGTATGTGTATGTGTATGTGTATGTGTATGTGTATGTAGGTATCTATGGCTTCTTTGGTGCTGACTGACAGCTCACAGCTGACTTTTGACAGTCAACATTTAGGTATATACGTAAATTTTGACTCTCAAAAGTGACAGTTGTTAAACACATGTTTTTGAAGATCATATGGTTCGGCGTAGGGATACATAATATGGTCTGGTAACTTTTCAAAGCCGTCAACTGTCAGCTGAGAGCTGTCAGTCAGCACCAAAGAAGCCATGGGGCGTTATATATACACTGTATTTATAAAATCGAAAAACTTAAAAATATTTTCTGCTAAATAGATTTAAACTCTATTATAAAAATATGACCAAATATTCTTGAAACAATGAACAATCCATTTAACCTAAAAGTTAGCAACTCTATTTTGACCATTTAGAGTATGGCCCTATCTTGTAAGCGGCATCATAGTATAACCCAGCAATGTAAACTTGCCACCTTTCTGGGTAAATGAAATGTACTATACATCAATTATTTTATTTTGATTTAATCTGGATTCTATAGTGAAGAATTAAACTAAATTGATTAAATATTTAAACTTAAATGAATATTTATACACGAATCTTAAATAAAACTAATTTCTATTGATAGAAAAACATCTCACTACCATATTTATTTTAGACTACATCTTACTACCCCCGACATTTTTGCGGAAGAGTATTGGAAAACTATTTAAGAAAATCACCCTTCATACACCCGTTCGGATTTTTAACCCTAATATCCACATCACCAGCAAACAAGCTTATATGAGCCAGACATTTAGTCTGCGTGCCCAGTGATGGGGTTGAACTCCAATCCCTTTGAATAATAGCTTGGTGTACACAGAAACCTACAAATAAATCCCAAATATGAAACCTAAGAAAATTACATAGCCTATGAAATAATATGTAACCTCATGAAAGATATGTAAGCAGTAATACAGATAAATATGTTTTACTGGTGTAAATCAATTTACTAGTAGAATTTTGTTTTAGTTGAGCTATTTTGTTTTATTTCTTGAAATCTCTATAGGATATCTATTTTTCATTTATTAGACTCAATTTACAACCCCCCCACCCCCTATTGCTTTTAACTTATTATAAACCTTTATTATTTGTAGTGTACGTCATATTCAGTTTCAAAAACCAATTATTCATTCTTTTTAGTATTTGACGTCATAGCCAAATTATTTAATGTATTATTTCTATAAAATATGGTAATTTAAACCGTATTATTTTTAATAAAAACCTTACACTGAAATTTATACGCATATTGATTAAAATAATTTACATATCTAGTCGAGAAATTTTTTCAAAGTTGGCTAAACTATAGGTTTTTTTGTTCCCTAGCAATAATATTGATAAAGTTCAATTTTTATTTTGATAGTTTATTTGCCTTGATAGTCTAATGTCTAGCTTGGTTTTTACAGTACGATATATGAATTTTCAAACAAGTTATGGATCATTGTCCAGTTATTAAAACGTTTATATTCGGTGCTGGGGATAAAGGGATCGTTTACAGTGAAAGTCTAACATTAATCATGGTAAAATATTTGTTACTTTTATGGTGCTGGGGATAAAGGGATCGTTTACAGTGAAAGTCTAACATTAATAATGGTAAAATATTTGTTACTTTTATATTGCTGGTGATTTATTTATTTGTGATTTGGTGTTTGTGTTTGTTGTCAAATTAAGTTATGGCAAGTATTTTATCTAATAACGTTCACGGTCAATAAATACGTGATTATAGATTTTAATTCAAAACACAAGTAACGATAGTAATTCAAAAAGTATCAAAATGAATAAATTAAATCTAATAAGAGTGGCTTAAAATTTTTATTTCATGAAATAATATTGTTCAACTGTCTTAAGAGTTCAAGGTTAACCAAGTAGCCGATAGTAAAATGTATAAAAGTAAAATTTTGGTATGGTGGTTAGTTACCGTGTTAACTTTAGGAATAACTGCATCAGTGGCCACGTGGTCTGAATGTCAGGCTCATTTAGTCTGGTTTTCTGGTGATTGTAAAGTGATAAAAAACTACTATTTTACCCAACTTTAAATATATTAAATGTTTTATTATTAATTCTATTATATTGTAGATTTACAGTAAGTTATGCTTATTCCACAATTATCTAGACACTAATATCTAAACCAAACTACTTGACGTTATACACACAGGGAAATTCTACACAGGTCAAAGAAAGCGTTCTTTCGTGTCCTTTGTGCCTGTTAAGACCTCTCACTGAGAAAGCTACCCCCCTGCCACCTTCCCCTCACCTTTGCATACTCGGACATGCCTGGACTTTCCGATACGCTAGTCCGGTATCTCGTTCCACATTATTCATTTTCCACTCGCGTACAATTTCCTAACATTTCTTTTTTCTTCTTTTATTTTTATTTTATCTTCCGTATAACTGTTTTAGCTATATCATTCTTATTCTTTATATATTTATTTCAGGAAATGTCTTAACTTTGTATTGGAAAATGGCTTTATCTACATTTTGCTAATGTATTGGCTAGAAGAATACTCATGTAATCGTAATACTTAAAACCTGCATTAATTATGGAATTTAATCTCTTATTATGGATATATGTCAAATCAGCCATTTTATTATATTATTTATATGTATGTATGTTGGTTCTCTATGGGTGTGAAACGTGGTTTCTCACCTCATATGGAGAGAGAAAAATAGTATACTCCTAGACAAGGTTTTTAGGACGATATTGGGTCCAAAAAGGGATTCTATTACTGGGGAGTGGAGTAGGTTACATAATGATGAGCTGCATACCCTGTACTAAACACAATACATTGTTAGAATAATCATGGCTTGTGGGTTACGGTGGTCATGACATGCACCGCAAATGGGAGAATCTATAACCAAGTTCAGGGTATTGACTGGTAGGCCAAATGGGAAGAGACCATAGGGAAGACCTAGACGCATTTGGGATGATAAGATTAGGATGAAACTTAATGCTAGAATAAGTAAATATTCTATAAGGTAGTATTTGCCTATATTTAAAGATACTGAAATTTCACGTCTCATGTTTTTTACGAATTTTAAGCTAAGAATATCAAAATGGCTTTCAAAACATATTTAAAGTTATTTGTAGCATCTTCGAATTCATAGTGCATGCACGAAATAAAACGAAACCAAATATTTTATAAAATTCACTACTTGACCGTTTAAATGCGAATCAAGGTCATTTTTGTTTGTTTGAATACAATTTAACAATAACAGTATTCCAATAACAAAAAGTAAGTACCCTCAGACTAATAAATTTATTTCTCTCAAGCAAGGAATATTGGTAACATGTGTGTTTGAACCGGATATTATAACGGGAATAGGCAAATATTTTAAAACACAGAAGAAGAAAAAGAAACCATAGATAAGAAAGTTAAAATATATATTTATTAAATCCTATTTTTGAGTTTTTTTGGTATTAACAAAGTCTAGCCTTAATTTTTCTATTTGTTGCAATGTAAAACCTTAAAAATTCATCTGCATACAATTTTAGCAAAAAAAAAATATATATTTTATCAACATATCTTTTTATAATGAAATTTAACTTTTTATCCAATCAAATTCAATCATTTAATTGAGCACAAATCATAGTCTGTACCTATTAGCCCTTAAGAGAGCGTAAGGCTAATTACAAAAGTAGATACAAAAATATCAAACCCGCATCGACTTCCGTAAAACTTGACTAGTTTTGTTTCCCTTGGACATAGAGATCAGGATCGAATACCATTTGAATGTACTGAAATTATTTTTTCTAGATTATTTCGTACTCTCATTCAACGAGAATGTCGCTGCACCCTACACCATTATTATATCTTAATTCGGATATTCTGGATTGATAGTGAGACTGCAGAAATTGAAACGCGTTATTTTGTTTATCTCTTTTGAAAGTAATTTTTCTTTTAATTTTTCTCATTTAAAATGAACAACTCTTTTTTTGGGGGGGAAGATTATAATGCAAATTTTCTAAACACAAATATTATAGTGGCACATAGCTTAAGGCCCACAGTTAAACTTAGATTGGAAGTAACTTTTTTCAGTTATAAGAGTTTCTACCATTTTTTTCGAATATTCGTACGTCAAGTCATATGATAAGCAGTTGTCACTTTTGATAGATAGTTTCAATGCTTATAGAACAATACATATATTATTTAACCACCGCGTCTTACTACCTGTTCATGTTATATGCATAAGCTTATATTATAGTTACTATAATCGGCTAGGAATCAAACAGGAGAATTTTAGAGGTGATCTACCTACATTTACTTGGAAGGAGAGTGGAAAACCATTTAGGTTAAAGAAACCGTCAGTACACCTAACCGGTATTCGAACCTTGATCTCATTTTCAGGGAACCAGTTTAACGGGGGTAACGCCTTCTGGCCAATGAAGCGGGTAAAATAATATTAATAATAAATTAATAATTTATCACTGTTAACGACAAAAATAAACTTTCTGCTCTATAAAAGTTTTGTGTTACCAGACTTAAATTACAACTTATTATTACACCCATATCATTCAGCAACATGAACATACATGCATATTATACCCTAACCACAAGGTTTGGCAAGACACACATAAATCATTTCAGATCTAAATAAATAAATTTAAAAAAAACTGTTGCGTATCGGTCTCAGATATGCACAGTCTTTTTTTGAAACGGTGGAAAGACTCGCGTGGCATGTCAGGTTTTTGGTCTCTTGACCTGTTTCTATCGTCTCGGTCATCGTTACATTACCTTATATTCTTGGCAAACCTGCCGCTAACGTGGGCCAAGACGCGAAACAAAAGACTTGCAATTAAAGACGAAAAAGAATGAAGAAACTGTTTTGTCCGGTCTTAAAATAACTGATACAGTTAGACAAAGAGAGAAGAGAGAGAGAGAATCGCGCTGGTTCAGAAGGTTAACTGCGAATGATGTGAAACTATGTTTACTTACGGCTCGGTTCGTTTGTCTGAAAATATTGTGTTTGTGTGTGTGTGTGTGTTGACGTTAACTGGGGGTCGCACTTAGAATTTTACGACTGGAAAAGTTAATGATGTATCTTATTTTATACGATCATCAACCAAATTAATATACTTTTTTAAATGAACTAACCAAATACAATGCAGATTCAATTTTACTTTCTCGTAACACTTCTGAAAAAGAAAGTTTTGTGATCGTAATAAAAAAAACTTTGAGATTTTGTTCAATTTTAACTTTTCATGAACCCCCGTATTTGAAAAAGGGATTTTTGTGATGCGTCAGTTTGTGTGTCTTTATCTTGATCTAGAACCGAAACCATTTTATTTATCGAGCTAAATGATTATCATTACTAGCACCGCATCTTACTACCCGTTCGGGTTACACGCACTTACGCCAATGTGTAATGGTAGGGTGATTGTGGGATGAAATGGAGGACTTACTAGTTTAACGTGGAATCCGAACCACGGTGGAGGCCTGGCATTCCTCACATTCACAAGATGTCTTTTCAGAGGTGAAGGAAGGGTTTGTTAATCAGATAAATCTATGCCGGGACCGAGGACTGAACCCCGGCCGCCAGCATAGAAGTCTGACACCTTACCCCTAGACCACCAGGTCAGCATCGAGCTAAAGCTTGGAATCTGTAGTTATCATTCCCTTCTAGGATATTATGAAATTATATATACAACCCTAAAATTAGGGGTGGTTTATTTAAGGGCCAAAATATTTTTTTTTAAATGCTGTAAATCAGCTCTAAGAGTCTTGATTAAAATTCGTAACAAAAAGGGGCGCATTTCATTTTTATGTAGAAATGACTTAGAGAGCAGGGTACTTTACATTTGCATACATCTCCAGCTTATATCATGGCTGCGCAACTCTTTAAGATACGAAATAACTTATCATGGAAAAGTTGTGGAACTATTAAAAATAACATTAGTATACTTGTAATATATTGTTTTATAAATCCAATAGTGGTCGAGCTATATGCAAATTACGTATTTTAAATGAAGGTTTAAAAGGAGTTGACTATGAAGTATATGAATAAATGGTACAGTGCATTGCACAGACTTTCTCATTCCCTTACCTAAAATGGAGATATTTACCTAAATCTCGTAAGCTACGTGAAACGGAATAATATACATTATTTTGGAAATACAATGAAAAAAGAGCATCGCGTTCCACCAAAAAAAGTATAACTAAAAAATATACTTTTATGTCGAGAAAAGAGTAGCATCTTGGTCCACCAAAGAGCATAACAATCAGCTCTGAATTTGGAAATGCCAGGCCTCCACCGTGGTTCGGATTCCACGTTAAACTGTAGGTCCTCCATTTCATCTCACAATAATCCAACTATTACACATTAGCGTAAGTGCGTATAAACCGAACGGGTACTAAGACGCTGTGCTAATAATAATAAAAATAATAAGAATAAGAATCTCTGAATTTCCCATACCTCCATTTTTTTTTAAAATATTATAGCTTGGAAACAATGAATTTTATAAAAATATATTTCAAATATTTGTATTTTGTTTTTAATATTTCTACAACTTTTTAATGATAAGTTATTTCGTATCTCAAAAAGTTGTGGAGATATTATCAAAATTGGAGCTATACCCCAATGTACACTCAAAATCATTTTCCCTGAAAAATTAGGTAACCCTTTTTTTAATGGTTAAAAATGCACAGATACGAGTTTAAATCAAAATCTTTGGAACAATTTAGAGAAAGTATTTTGTTCCTCTTTTCTACAATAATAAAATTACCCTCAATTTTGAAGGTTGGATATTTAATTCCAAAAATTGCTCGGGGAAACCGCATGAAAACCCTAGATATCAAGCTTCAGACGAATCGGTAAAATGGTTCTAAATTTATATCAATATACAGACAGACGACATCGCGAAAACGGTTTTTTTCTGGTTGAGGGGATCATGAAACGACGACATACATAAATATCTCAAATGAGATTTTTTTTTTACGATTACAATACTTCCTCTCTCCAGAGGGTTGGAATAAAGTAAAAAGACAAAAATGATGAGAAGTGATTTTTGAACGTCTGTAACGCGTCTCAGTGCGTGCGATATAAGATTATTATATTTCCTAACCCCTGAACCTGTCGTATACTATTCCTTACACAGTGGTGTGATGCAAATTGCAAGCCTCAGCCATGACACGGGGCTTCACTGGAAGGTCTAATAACTTTACTGGATTTCTTCCCCCTCACATATATTGTTACAGTATAGTTTTTTTTATGCTGCATCTTACCACCCGTTCAGGCTATACACATTTGTACTAGTTACGCTAATGTGTTAAGAATGAGTAAGGTTTAATTCAGAAGATGAGTAACTGTATTTGCGTGGAGGGAGTGTGAAAAACCATTTAGAAACACTGCCCCCAGTACACCCTATCGGGAATCGAACTCCAATCTCCCCATTATTGGCAGACTCATCTACTATAAGAGTTACGCTTTAGAATAGACCAACCGGCCATTGAAGTGGCCTATTGATACAAGTCCTGGAGAGAGACTCTGCCTCACATACCATACCCCCCTGGTCACACCTGGTTAGTTTTTTTATACAATGTGTTTTCTCATCATGTCTCTAGCCCAGAGACTTCCAACATGGGGTCGGTGAAACAAATCTAGGTTTTTAAGTTATTTTTACTTTCTCATATCAAAAGAGATAATTGTAATCGCGAATTTTTTTTACCTCGATATTATGATGAATGTTTAGGTTGTGTGTGTGTGTGTGTGTGTGTGTGCATTCATACGTGCATGTGTGTATGCTCAAAAAAAGGTTGTTTAATCTGTAAGGTTTCTCACTTTTTATAGAAAAACATATTTTTGGTCAAAATAAATTAAATATCGCTTCAGTACAAATATAAAGTTTAATTTTTATCATGTGGTGATATCAACAGTTGATGAATATCTGTTATGACGAGCAAAGTGGCATTATCTAAAAAACCTTTTTAAATTAAGAGAAAAAGTTTTCACATAATTCCAGGACACCCTCAACAGATAGTAAACAACTGTTGAGGTAATCATTTGAATAAAATTTAGCTTTATGTTTGTATGGAAGCAATATTAGATTTGTTTCGACAAAAAAAATGTTTTGTTGTAAAAACTGGATAAATACATAACTTTTTTCACGTTACCTACTTCCCCACCTTAAACAAATGTCTGCCCCCATGTCTATCGCTTTCTGACCACGGATCTGAAACGGTTGATTGGATTTTGTTCAAACTTGATATCTAGATGCTGAAGGAAAATAAACAATTTGAAATGATTTTTTTTTATTTTGACCTTATACCTCAAATTAAGGATAACTTACTCTTGGTTGTTTGTTTTTTTACAAATTTTTCGAAAGCGATTTCAATGATTTTGTTTAAAGTGGATATCTAGGGAGTGTTTGACCTTTCAAACGACACTGTAATATTGATTTTCAAAGAATTTTAAATATAAAAATAATTTATTAGATATTGAAACAAATTGCCCTACGGAAATGTTTGCAGTAATGCTACTTAAAAGTTAAATTCTAAAAAGAGTAGCACACCATTGTTTACTTAAATAAACTACAAATAATTGAGTAATTTTGGTTTACAATTGTATTTCTCTATCATCTTATTATTTTTTTACACTGATATGGTGTAATTCAATGCCATTTGATAATCGGTACTAGTTTATACTGGTGTGCGTTGCCAGTTTTAAAAATCAATCTTAAATATTTTTTATTGAATCTTCGTTCAGGCTAAATTAATATTAGTTATGTTAATAATGGGGTAGGGGGGTGAAAGGTAGAATTTAAAGGAAATACGAGTATACGTTAATTAACGTTCAGAGAGGGTGAGAATTAATTTAGGAAAAAAAAGCAGCCTTAGCATAAATGGCAGGGATTTATATATTCCTACCTTTCCTGTCACAGGCAAACAAAACTATGTGATAACTATATGTATTCCGTGTGCCATACGATTATGATAGTTTTTAATTAATTAATAGTGATATTAAATGTAAAAGTCAAGCTTATTTTCTGAGACTCGCTCTTAGGCTACTGCCTACGGGAGTGCTCAGATGCCCATAAATATCACACTATTAAGGAAATTGTTTGTTATTTTAAAATATGGATTTGGCCAAAAGGGAGATGAAATGTATCAACATATCTCTATTGAACTAAAAACCTTTTAAGTCAAGTTTTTTAGTTTAAAAAGATTCATAAAGTATATTATCTAATTTTTAACAATGATTCACGCGTTTTTTCATAAACAAAGAACTAAATTCCTTTAAAAAAATCTTCATATCCTCACAACCATAAAGTGTTAAGATAACTAAGTATAGTTTTTATTATGAAGCCTTAGAACTTCTATTCCCATAAGAAAAGCCACACTGTTTGGATATCTTTCTTCAAATAGCCGGTGCCTTTAAATGCAATTATCAAGGAAAAGACCCGCTTTTTGGATGCATGGTCTAAGGAATCACTCTCACATTAGACTGGACTGCCGATGACGAAGAGATATGGGTTTGAATCCTGGATGGTTGTACGGGGGATGATTTTCCACGCTCCCTCCGTGAAAATGTGGGCACACTTCCTCTAACTTTCATATTCCTCATCCCTAATACATTAGTGTAATTAGTTCACATGCGTATAACTCAAACTGGTAGTAGGACGTGGTGTTCAAAAAATGAAAATGGACAAAGTGTGAGATGGATAAAGACATTTATATCAAAGTTGTTCAGCTAATTTATTCCATGGAAAAAAAAAAAAAAAATCGCCAATGGTTTATCCAGCCCTTCACTTCTGATGCTTTACACGAGCATATAACCAGCTCTGACTGGCATCAGTACTGGGTGGAATCCTGGCGATTAAAGAAACCGGGGAACTGTCAGCCGTGATTGCGACAGTTGAAACGAACGAAGGAGCGGAGAAGGAGGAGGGGGGGGGGGAGGACCATCAATTCGCGTCCCGACGCCCTTATCTGTAGCTCCGCGACGTCCTACCCTTTCCACCCCAACCCCACCTACCACTTCTGCTATTAATTAACAAGACGCTGGTAGGAGGGAGAGTTATGTGACGGAGGGAGACATCTGGTGTTAAATAAAAGAACGCATTAACAGTTACGGCCCCGCAGAAATCACCCGTAGACCAAGAGACATTTCAAGGTGGGATGAATGGCGATGTTCCAAGGCTAGCTTGGTTCAGTCTTTAGAAACAAACCAACAAATAATACGCTATTTTGATAGATATATCTACTTCCTATTGCACTGCTTCTTACTACCTGTCCGGGATATGAGCAGTTTAATTATTATAGTGGATTAGGGATTAAAAGATAATTTAGAGGAAATCTAGCCCACCTACATTTGCCTTGTGATAAAATAGTAAACTCTTTATATTAAATGCACCCTCAGTATATTCAGCAGGGTTTCAAACCTTGACCTCACCGTAACCGGAAAACCAGACCAGATTATCCTTACACTTAGTCTGCATGTCCACCGATGTGTGTAATAGGTAGCCCATACTTATTAGCTATTCTGCCTCGGCTGGGACAAGATGGCACCTTCGAGTCACTTTCCACCTTTGAAATACTGGGTTTGAATCCTGATCTAGTCCCAGATAAAGGACCTCATATGTAGGCTGGTCTTGGTATCGCCCATTTTTCTAATGCATTAAAGGTGACCTGGTGGTCTAGGGGTAAGGTGTCAGACTTCTATGCTGGCGGCTGGGGTTCAATCCTCGGTCCCGGCAAAGATTTATAGATTTATCTGATTACCAAACCCTTCCTTCACCTTTGACAAGACATCTTGTGAATGTGAGGAATGCCAGGCCTCCACCGTGGTTCGTATTCCACGTTAAACTGTAGGTCTTCCATTTCATCTCACAATCACACTACCATTACACATTAGCGTAAGAGCGTATAACCCGAACGGGTAGTAAGACACGGTGCTAATAATAATAATAATAATAATAATAATAATCTAGTGCATTAAAATAAAGGGGCTTTATATTTGGGAATTTAACGTGTTTTTTTTTCTTTGAGAGCTTTGAAATGTGTTGCTGAAGGAAGACTTGAGAATATCAGGTGGACAGACAGGGTAACAAATGAAGAAGTCCTAAGAAGAGTGGGTGGGAAGAAAACCATTTTGGATGTGATTCTTCGGTACAAAGCAAACTGGATCGGACTAGTTCTTAGGAGGAACAGTTTTCTGCATGACGTCATAGAAGACAAGGTTGGAAAAAAAGAGAGCTTTGAGAAGAAATATGATTTAAACATTAGATGTTTTGAAGGAAAGAAGAAAATTCTGGAAGATCAAGGAGGAGGTAGAGGACAAGGATGGTTGGTCATCTAAGTTAACTGACAAAAGGAATGGACCTGTCGTAAAACAGAACACCTAATAAAAAACAATAGCTACACTAATATAGCAGAATTCTGGTGGAAAGTATATTTTAGAAAACTTTAAAATATTTTACTGTTTTCAAAATTGGGGAAATTTTACTGTATTATTAGTAGTAGTATTATTATTTGTGAAATGTTACATTTACAAATCACTTGACTCGTATATTATTTTTATAAAAAATCGTTTTAATATGTTTTAAATATATTTTTTAATTTCTTTCTTATCTAAATCATACTGTATATAACATGTACTGTAATTGAGAGGAATATAATGATGTAAAACATAATACATATAAAAAATAGCATATTTGGGTTGGTTTTGTTGTATTAACCAGTAGTTTAATTGATTTTGTTTTACGCATTGTGCAGTTAAATCAGCTTTTAGTGTATTAAACTGGCTAGTCTATGGCAGGGGCTCACAAACCTTTTTAGACCTAAGGAAACCTTGCAAGAGTAAAAATACATGCTGGAAAAAAAGAATAATTAGAACTGTCTTACTGAGTCCGAGATAGCTTTGGCGGAAACCATGGGCTCCACGGATCACAGTTTAAAAAACGCTGCTCTAAGTAAACGATCATAGAGGATTAACTTTAAATAAATGCACTCGTATTTGTCATCAAATATAGCGAACCCTATCGTACTATACGGTAGTCAAGCTCACTAGCGCACACTTCACTTTGATGGCGTTAGACTAAATTAGAAAGTTGACATTCAACTGTTGAAAATTTTGTACAAATTGTTTTTTATTTAAAATTTACCCCAGAATTTAGGTAATTATGACTGAACGTTTAAAATATTTATAAAACAATAAAATTTGTACTATACACTTTTGTGACCCACTATGGTGACCACATGTTCTAAGGCGTCACTCTTGCAGTAGACTCGACTACCGATGACGGGAATATTGTGGTTAGAATTCCGGTCGGGTGTAGTTTTTCAAAATGGCTTTTCACTCTGTCTCCACGCAAATGCACGTAAACTTTTTCTAAATTTAACCTTACTCATCCTTAACCCATTAACGTAATTTGTACATTGGCGTAAAACACGAAAGGCTGGTAAGACGAGGCGCTTAAAAAACCATATTGAGAGGTTATTGCCATCTAAGATAACCGTTCGAGGCAACCGTGAATAATTTTTTACCAAACTAATTTTTTAACACGTGAATATCTATACTGGTAGTCACGTAGTCTGGGGCGTCAGTCACACCACCGATTGAATTGCGCCTGTAACGAGGGGTGTGAAGCTAAAATCTCAACCGGTTGCACTGAAAGTTTTTTTTTTAAGTTTGATTTACAGTGGTTGTTTTGTCATCCCTTCTCCACGCAAATGACAGTGCATTTACTTTAATCTAACCTCATCCATATTACTTATATTAGGTTGATAATAGCCATGGTTTTAAATGTNGGGGGGGGGGGGAAATATATTGCGTGAATGTTAAATATCGACTGCGCTGCGTTGAAGTACGATCAAGCCCATGGAAGAGGTTGGTGAAATAATCAGTCTAATGTTCAGTGACGTGGATATAGTCGCGCGTGCAAGACAAGGAAACTCTATTGTGTGCGCGTTACACGCCTCGCTCTGACGAGTATGACTTTGACAAAGCAATGGTTTTTTTCATCTACTCTGCGTAGTGTCCTTTATAGGGTAGAAGGAGGGAGGATGAGGGAAGGTCCCTCCAACCTCACAGTCAAGAGAAGGATGAGTGATGAGCCCAAATTGCCACCAAGGGAGTAATTTATTTGTTTGCGTCTCTCTATCTCTCTCTCTGACCAACGGGTGACGGTGGGCAACAGTACGTAATTTTTTTCCAAAAGACTCTGAGGAATTCTTGATAGCCCAATATTTTTTTTTTACGATAAAGAAAATATGAGTCCATCACTAACATTCTTTTTTTTCCGGAATGTACGTAAACACGAAACATTTCGACAGCTCACGTGTTTTCTATTTTCGATTTGTGGGTGCAAATGTTTTACTTCACATCCATTACGGTTTCCAGCCTATGGCCTGGGTCCCTTTTTTATTCAAGCCATATATTTTCCCACTATCGTCTGGTTGGGCCTGTCTTAGCTTCATATGCCTTACAATCTAACTTAAGACTAGGACAGTCCCAACACCCAGTCCACGGACGTTAATTCCTAACTGTCAAATGGTAAACCCACATTTAACAAATGATACTTTTTTGGCCATGCTGGAAATCGAACCTGGGATCCTTAGCTCAGTAGGCAATTACGCTACCAAACGGCATAAGGTGTCGAATGGTTGCAAACATATTACTTTTAAGTTACATGTTTTCTATTTAGGCGTTAGACGCAAGGGTTATTAATGCCATATTCTAAGAGCTATAGTTGAGGAGGTCGACTTAAAAGAAAAATCACGCTATTTTTGTTTATCGCCGCGTCTTACTATCCGTTCAGGGTATACGCTCATGTACTAATTACGATACTTGGCTAGGGATGAGGATAGTTGAATTTAGAGGAAGTGTACACACATTTCCAGGGAGTGAGAGTAACAAATCATTTAGGGGAAAAAAACCACTCAGTACATCTTACAGGGATCGAACCACCACCATCGACAATATTGCATATTGCGAGAGTAACGCCTTAGACCATCGACCATTGAAGCGGGTATCACCCTAATTAGTTTGGAGAGAGGATGGGTGAATATGAGTGATAATCACATGTATAGAACTATCTCCAGTACACTCAGCTGGGATTCGAGCTCCAACCACCCCCGTCAAGAGAAAAATTGACAAAATAAAAGTAATTATAATGCACTGTTCAGTCACTGTTGAGGGGCTTATTTAAGAAACGATCTCATTACCGATTAACCGATATATTAGATAACACGATGACGCTCAAATCAGAAAATGTATAAAAGTTATAATTCCTCTACTTCTTACTTGACAACAGTTAAATCAACTTAAGTTTTACTTTATTTTTTTTCACACTTAAATACCTATTTTTTTAAATTCTTTTCTTTGTTTTAAAATATTGTAAAATGGTTTCTCGATTCCACTGCATTTTAATGAATACTCCAAGCACCTACCACACCACGATGCAACTTCTGGTTCGTGCTGTATTACTAATCTAGACTAGATGTTATCCGTGGGGTGAGACGGTCTCTTAACTTCGCTCAACTTTTTCTTACTAAACAGATTTATTTTATCATTTTTTTAAAACAATAGAAGGATATATTTATAGAATTCAATTTGAAAATATTTAGTATAATTAATTATAAGTGAGAACATTTATTTGTTGTTAAATTACAACCTTTTACTATAGTAAGTCTATATAGATTCATTAAAATATAATAATTTATTTATAATACACATACGATTTAAGATATCAGAACATTATTAAAATAACACATTAAAAATGTGAGTCAATGTCACAATACATGATAACAAGTAAAAATATAACGAAAAAACACAACCACTTTAACTTGATTAAGCTATATAGGTATTTAGTAACAAATTACTAGAGGACTAATGTTTGGCTGTAATGTAATTGAAAAGAGATATTAAGAAAATTGAAAAAACGTTGAATCAATATAACAATTAATTAAGTTTGATTCTGGTATTCACTGGAGCAACCCACACAGGCACAGTCAAATGTCCTGAGGATGGCGCCGTAGATGTGACGAAGCATGTAGAATTTTAAGGCTGTTTCTACGCTGCCTACAAAGGAGCAAGGGAATTTTCAGATAAGATAATATAATTCAATTAATTGTTATATTAATTCAACATTTTTTCAATATTTTTTTTTTCAATTTTCTTAATATCTCTTTTCAATTACATTACAGCCAAACAGTCCTCTAGTCATTTGTTATTAAATACCTATATAGCTTAATCAAGTTAAAGTGGTTGTGTTTTTTCGTTATATTTTTACTTGTTATCATGTATTGTGACATTGAACACATTTTTAATGTGTTATCTTAATAATGTTCTGATATCTTAAATCGTATGTGTATTATGAATAAATTATTATAATTTAATTAATCTATATAGACTTACTACAGTAAAAGGTTGTAATTTCACAAAAAAGAATTATCACTTATACTTAATTATACTAAATATTTTCAATTTGAATTCTATAAATATAATTTAATATTGCTTCCTTATTACAATATCATCATGTATTTCAAAAATAGAAGGATACTTGTTTTATTAGTAAACAAATGTTTTTAATTTTCGTTTTTTTTGTATTACAGTAGATTCTCGATAGTTCGAGCTTTATGGAACCAAAACTACCAGAGATTATCGAAAGCTTGGATTATACTGAATAATATGAGAAATATTAGCAAATAACGATATTTTTACGCTCTCGCTAACTTACAGGTAGAGAAAGTATTGTGATCGTCAAAAAAAATTTAACTCGAGATTTTGATGAATGTCGACATTTCATGACCCCCCCCCCGAATCCGAAAAAGTTGTTTTTGAATTTCCGTTTGTCTGTACTTATAACTAGAGCCTAAACTGTTTTACCGATCAGGCTAAAACTTGGTATCTAGGGTTTTCATAGAGTTGCCCCGAGGTTTTTTTGTAATTGGATATCTAACCCTAAAATTAAGGCTAGTTTACTAATGGACAAAAAGAGAAATAGTCGATTTTCTCAAAATCGTCTCTAACGATTTTTATTAAATATCATTTCTAAAAATTTATAAATATTCTAAACAAAATGGTTACTTTCACTATTTCGGAAAAATGACTTTAAGGGCTCCGGTCTGTTGCGTAAATTGCCTTTTTTATATCATCTCCTAAACTATTTGAGATATGAAATTATTTATCAGTAAAAATATATATGTCTATTTATAATACAAATATTTCGTTTGAAGCGTATTTTCATAAAATCAATAACTTTCAAGCTATACGCAAATATAAATATTTTTTAACTTTTCGAACACATAAGGTAAAGTATTCACCGTAAAAAAAACACCCTGAAATGTTGATGGATGTCGACGTCTCATGACCCCCCGAACCATAAAAAGTGGTCTTTGCAATGCTGTTTGTCTGCGTGTCTGTTTGAACTTAAAATTAAGAGTAGTTTAAGAAAGAGCGAAAAGAAAAGATAGATAAAAATCGCAAAATTGGCTCTAACAATTTTGATTAAAATTCGTATCTAGGCGTTGATTATGATTATAAATAAACTGGCTATTTTCATTTTCCCTTGAAAATGACTTTTAAGGTACTTTACAGAAGCAGAAACGTCCGTATCTCCGAAACTAATTGGGATACTAAATAACTTTTCATTGAAAAATTGTAGTACTATTGTACTGTTAAAAATAAAAAACTTTTATATGATATATATTTTTATAAATCCAACAGTTTCTAAGATATTGGCAAATATATTAATTCAATTTTTTGAGCTTTAGTTGCAAAGAAAACCTAATTAAGTTTTAACATAATAATTCTCCAATGCCATGGAGTAATTAAATATAAGTAAGTCTCTCAAAAAGTTTATGTTGTTTTTCCTTAACCTGCTAGGAGAAATGTTTGTACAACAATGATCTATCTCCATTTTAGACTCAATAGTCAATATTTACCATTTTTATTGGTCAACATTTATAAATGAAGAATTTAATATAAATGCGATGGCATGAAGATTTGCAACACCTTATAAAATGTTAAAAATTTTAACCGGAAGTTGAAATTTCAATACTAAGTGTTGACCCTTGTGGACCTAATATTGATCTTTTTTTTATCGGTCCAAAAATACAAATGAAGGCATTAATTTTTTTAGTAAAATAAATTTTAAAACCAGGATTAAAAAACAGTTTTACAAAAATGTAGTGCAATTTATGCTTGGGTTTGCTAGTGTATATTATTACGTTTCACATATATTCCGAGTTTTGGGTAAAAATATCTCAATTTTTAACCAATAGTGCGAGAAAGTCCGTGGGGATTTCCGTACCGTTTATTTTAGTTAAATAACACTTTAAAAAAACGTACTTCTATATAAACCAAACATTCAAAAAATATTTACGAAAACCAAGTGAATATTATTCTATACACGATGCAATGATTGAACAATAAGAATGAACCCTGTAGATAAAGCAAACATGTTTGACCCACAAACAGGCGGGAGAAGGGATATATTCTTGGAAACCCATTGACAACAGACAGAATCTTTCTCAAATGCCACAACACACAACTTTATTGTAAACATTTTTTTTTCTGTTGACCAGTTTTTATTTAACTAAGCTTCAAACTTTCGAGACTCAAATTATAAAGAATATACTGTTTTCTTTAAATGTTCACAAAGCTAAAGGAAATAAATGATATTATTAGGAATTGTACCCAAACTTGCCTGAAGAGCGGGTGTAGAAACCATACTGATAAATTACACGTGGAATATCCTTTACATTAAGTTGTTTTTGATACCTGTGTTGAACGGACTCACGTCTTAACCAGACTACTTGATGAATAAACTGTATTTTTTATAGCTAATATTAAAAACTGAACTCTACTACACAGTTTTTCTAATCAAAAATAAGTAATTTCACATACTAGCTCAATAATTTAACATTGCAAGTTTGTAATGGTGCGCCTTTTTTTTATATTTCTTTTAAATCCGCGTCTTATTTTACCTCTTCAGGTTATACAAATATGTAATAGTTAGGCGAATGTGTTAAGGATAAATAAGATTGATTTTAAAGAAAATGTATTCACATTTTCACGGCTCCAGATTGGAAAACTATTTAGGAAAATTAACCCTTAGTACACTCTACCGAGATTCAAACCTCGATCTTCCCCTCATCGGCAGTCTGACCTACTGTGAGAGTAGTGCCTTAGACCATGCAGCCACTGAAGAGGATATATAAATATATATTAGAACCAAAGGCTACAATAATGGTGTTTTAGAATACAGTCCCCCAATGCAGGGTTAGTATTCCCACCATTCCCGTTGGCGATGTTTTTTTGTGTTTTTTTTTTTTTGCAAGCGTCCACCGCAAACATGGAGGGAGGAATTCAAGTCAGCGACATACCCACCACGTTCATCGAGGGTGACTCAACAATTCGCTAGGGATGTTTATTTAGAAAAGGGGGAGAGGGGGTGGAAATATATTAAAACAAGAAGGGTTTTAGAATGGGTATCTGCGTATTCCGGAACGCCTGGAATGAAATATAACGACTTTTTTTTTTAATAAAAGGGTGGAATGTGATATTTGACATTCCTTTGAAAGTATTCACAGCATAGTTCTACATTGTAAGTTTACCTTTCTGTGCTTATTCTTTGACCTTATTCTTTTCTATCTTTCCCATGAGCCATATTTGTTTGAACAACTTGCAATGCTAATTTAATTATTTGCACTATTTTTCATTTCATTTGCAGGTATCTCATTTGTTTTGTTTCCTCATCCTGTGCATGCTAATGGAACTTCATGGGGCATGTATCAGGTGTTCGGATACACCTTGTTTTCTATTCTTACGTTCTGATGATTAAGGTGGAGTGTAGGGAATATGATAAAAGGGCAGTGTATTTGCAGTTTTTATAGAGAAACATTTTTCTTTGACGAAATAAATCAGATATTAAACTAGTTGAAAAATAAGAGTTTAGTTTTATTCACATGGTGATATCAACAGTTCTTGAATATTTGTCACGAGCATAGCAGCATTAGATTACAAGATTTTTTTTAAATGAAGTGAAAAAGTTGTCATTAAATTCCAGGACATCCAAGAAAGCTATTTAAGAACTGTTGATATAACCATGTGAAGGAAATAAATTCTATGTGTCTACTGAAACAATATTTTACTAATTTTGGGTGACCTGGCGGTCTAGGAGTAAGGTGTCGGACTTCTGTGTTTGGGGTCCGGGGTTCAATCCCCGGTCCCGGCACAGATTTATCTGATTACCAAACCCTTCCTTCACCTTTGACAAGATGTGTATTAATCACAACTTGTGAATGTGAGGAATGCCAGGCCTCCACCGTGGTCAGGATTCCACGTTAAACTGTAGCTCCTCCATTTCATCTCACAATCACACTACCATTACACATTAGCGTAAGTGCGTATAACCCTAACGGGTAGTAAGACGCGGTGCTAATAATAATAATAATAATAATAATAATAATAATAATAATAATAATAATAATAATTTTGACCAAACATTTATTTTCTATAAAAACCTTTTAAAAAACACTGCCCTTCTCTCGCGTCCCCTACACTCCCACCTTAACACAGTATCAGGAGTAAACGGCCAACGAGCCTCTGTTCACTGCATGGATGGTCTGATTCATTCACTCACCAATCACTTAGCACAAACATGCCGTGCTACAATTCCTGTCTTAGTTTACACATTTTTACCACAATCCAAGCTTTACTCAATGTAATGACTAGAACTCATGTTCCACGTTCGGAGTACACTCCCTGACACACGATTAAATATATCTAAGATAACTATAAGCTATCTTCTATAACATATGATTACTATACTGGACTACCATATTATTTTTTAAAGAAAATTTACAAATGTACTATTAATTGTATAGTTAACTTTATTTTAATTACTCTAATAACCTCTGTACACAATTGATATCTGAAGAGTGTTAAATTTCAATAACGAATAATATAATATAGATTTTTCTGAGTGAAACGTATTTAATGGTGTTTGACCGATGACAGATTTTTGAAAATGTTGATCCATATTTTAATATATTATTTGATATAGTATCGTTCAAAGCAAACTGGATCGGACACATCCTGAAGAGGAACTGTCTTTTGCACATCATAGAAGGAAAGGTTGAGTGAAAGAGGAGATTTGGAAAAAGGAGGATTCAAATATTGGATGATTTTAAGGAAAGAAGAAAATTCAGGGAAATGAAGGAGTCTAAGGACAGGGTCTAAGTTTACTGACAAAAGGAATGGGCATGCCTAATAATAATGACTAATAATGAGTGTAGAGGATTGTGCTGCACAATTTATTTATTAGCTATTTAATCCCTAAAATCATTTAAGACTTATTCCAAGGAATAAGTATTTCAAAGGTAACATAGAGGTATTGCAGCGGCATTGGTGCGAAGAGGAAAAGAAAAAGTTACGGCAATAAATCATTTATGGAAAATCATCCCCATTGCGCGCGTTTGTGATTCTAAATTCACCGGCAATAAAGTATATTGCATACTTGACGCTTTATATCGCGTGTCCCCAGTCTGGGTCTCTTAAATAATATTATTTGAAAATGTGTCGGCTCTGATCCCGATATAACTTTCAGTGCCAAGTCCTTTCCGTCATTTTATTAAGCGTTCCTTACGTAAATTGGGACAGTCTGCTCGTTTCACAGTAGAATGAATACTTTGCTTAAAAAGTTCACGTCATATTTCTCAGTATTACTAGTACTATTCACAAACTAACACAGAGGAATAAAATGAGGAGGATAACACTTTTTAGGAACTACCTCAGTATTTGATTGAGTAGCTGTTGGAAAATAATAATTTGTAAAATTCATCGCCAGTAAATTTATCTGAAGCCTAACCCTGGCCTCTAGAGCAAGATACAAACACACTAACCTCTACCAAGGGCATATATATGGGGCGTATGGCTGGCTAGGGGTAAAATAGAATTTTCTAGCGGATCCCCTTGAAATAATTGCTTTATACGCCCTTGTCCGCTACCCTTAATTGTGCATTGTTTGCCAAATCGTATATTTTGGGTAGTATTCTATATGTCGCTGCGGTCTAGTGTTCGAAGTTCCTAGCTACAGATCCAGAGGTCCTGGATTTGATCTCCGGCGCTTCCAGATTTATCTGTGAAGCAGTTTGTTTGGAACGGGGTCACATTCAGCCTCGTGAGGACAAATGACGAGCTGCTTGAATGAAAAAATAGCGGTTCTGGTCTAGAAAACTGAGATTAATTGACGCAAGGTTCATTGTGCTGACCACATGACGACACCATCTATTAGCAAATGTTGTAGTTATCTTCGCCAACAGACAGTGGATGATAGGCTGGTATAGTATGCTTGCGGGCTGACGCCATGTAGTATTTTTTTTATACACACGTGAAACAGAAAACTTGTATGTTATATCTATGGATGATATAATAAAAATCAACAACTGATTTACTGTACGCCCCTGACTGCTTCTTTTGAGAGCTAAAAATAATAAAAGTTCTTCGTTCATAGTTATTTATGTTTAATCTAGACATGCTAATTTGAACTCGTCAAACCTCTACGAAATAATGTATGTACATTTATCTCGAAAAGTACCATTTATTGCCAAATATAATTATTTAATCATTTTGAAAATTAAAAACTTTGGTTTTATTAGATCAAGGTAGTTGTATGAACTTACACTGTTATATTAAAATTATAACATACCACAACGACAAAAATTAAATCGTTAAGTATTTTATCGGAACATTTCCGTCCAAATACTATCATCATCATCATCATCATTAGTATTTTATTTTTTCTTACTTACTATCTATTTACATACATTTTTACACAAAACACAACTCATAATGGAACCAATAACTTTTTCCCAACCCCTTGGGGTTCTCAAAAAATACTATAGTTCGATAATAATTTAAATGGTTTTATCTGTCTTATCAGATCCCCTAAATAGTCCAAATATTATATCTTTTAATCTAAACTTTATATTAATGAAACTTAAATTGTTGTTGCTGAACTATTCATCAATATAATGGATTTATTTGGTTTCACTGTGAGGATCATTCATGCGTAACTTTTTTTTGTTATCACCGCGTCTTACTATCGGTTCAGGCTATATGTATTTATGATAATTACCCTAATTGGGTATGGATGATTAAAGGGCCGGATACACGGAGCCGCACCGCACCGACACGGACGAATCGTCGGGAGAGTATTGCTCCGCACTTTTGCGGTCCGATGCGGACCGTGTAGCCACCTACGACCGGGAATAAACGTTCGAGAGCTTCCGAACTTTGTTTTCATGATAAACCCTAAGCACCGTACCAGTGATTTTACAATATCGGTGATCACAGTTACCTTGATTTTAATAGAACAGTGATTTATACAAGTGATTGGCAGTCAGTGTCAGTATTTGTAAAACTAGGCATTTCTTTCGTAGCCTTTACACGCGTGACGCTGTAGTCATTGTTTCCAACATTACGTACAAGATAAACAATATTATATACAGCAACTTATTGAACGACAGATATTCTTCTTCTTAATTATTAGCTAACTTAAAACTTTATTCTTCGTAATTAATAGCTAACTTAATTTTATGAAAATAGGTGAATACCTATGCAAATAAAAAATAAAAACTTATTTTGTAATAGAACTCATTCTATAAAGAATATAAAAATAGTTTTCTTTTTTTAGTTACAATAACCATATACTTGTTTTAATAAAGTGAATTAGTCAAAAATCCTACGCGATGTTATTTATATATATATATANCATCAGGAATCTATATATACGAGTATATAAAGAAAAGTCCTGACTCACTGACTGACTCATCAACGCCCAGCCCAAACCATTGGACCTAGACATCTGAAATTTTGCACAGAGGTTCCCTTTATGATGTAGACAAGAAATAAGGCCGAATTTTTCGAAATTTCCACGGGATAGGGAATAAAGAGGATTTATATTTTCGCCTTAAAGTTGCCTTATTTCCATAACTATAATTATTATAGACTTCAAATTTGGCATGTAGGTAGGTAATTATAATCAATAATAACATTTTTAAGGATTTTCCGAAATTCCCACGGGATAGGGAATAAAGAGGATATATATATTTTCGCCTTAAAGTTGCCTTAATTATTATTAGATCAACGCCCAGTCCAAACCCTTAGACCTAGAAAGCTGAAATTTTGCACAGAGGTTCCCTTTAGGATATAGACAAGGAATAAGGCCAGAGTTTTTAAAATTCCCACGGGATAGGGGATAAAAAGTATTTATATAATTCTTATACCACAGTGGGTCATGGGCAACGCCGTGCGGGACTGCTAGTTGTAAATAAATTCACTTTAGGTGCAGTGCGGCTCTGTTTAGCCATAGCTTACGGAAGCATCCTAAAGGTGATATACCCACATTTTCGTGTAAGGAGAGTGGAAAATCATTTAGGAATTTTGATAAGTCTGGCATTTGGTCCACGTGTGCACTTTTGTGGGTGTGGGATTTTTTTTATATCACCACGTCTTACTACCGGTTCAGATTATACGCATATGTATTAATTACGCTAATGAGTTAGGGATTAGAAAGGTTGAATTTAAAGAAATTATTCCCATATTCGTGTTGATGGAGAATGAAAAACCAATTTGGATAAAATCTCTCTAAGTATAACCGGCTGGGATTCGACCCTTTACGCCCCAGTCACGGGTAAACCAGACTAAAATGAGCTTAGCATGTATACCGCGTGCCCACTGATGTGGTTATTAAAAGCATCAGGTAAGTGTGGCTTCTAAAATGATTAACAATAAAAACACATTTTTTCCATACGTTTGTATTTTCAGACTTCTTTGATATATTTAATAAGTCCTGGGATTAGTTCTCAGTTTGCCCGAAAAATTATCATCGGTGAAATCGCTGTTTAACTTTTTGACAACCATATATTTATTTCATATGTGCGTTTATCATAATATTTACTAGTAATTTAGTCTAAGGATGAAAAGGTTGAGACGGGAAGTAATTTTAGAGGAAGTGTATCCTGGAGAAAGGAGTGATAAATCATCTGTGAAAAATGAACCCCCAATATTTCACCCTAATGATATTTAAATACCATAGTTAGGGGTCTTCTTTCTTTTTTTTATATATCATAGTCAATGCTCCGGTCGACAAATTCTTCATCTGATAAGCCTATTTAATTGTTTGTTTTGTGTGTGTTTGTTTTTCAGCACCGTATCCTACTACACATTCGGGTTGTACTCATACGTACTAATGACGCTAATATGTGTTAGTGATGAGGAAGATATTATAATTTAGATAAAGTGTACCCGATTTTGCACGGAGGGAGAGTGTAAAACTATCTAAGAAAAGCCATCTTTAATGCACCCGACTGTGAATTGAGACCCAATTTCCCAGTCATTGTCAGACTAGTCTATCTCTAGAGAGACGCCTTAGTTGATGCGGCCCCTGAAGCTGGTTCGTTTCTTTTTTGTTTTATATGGTTTATTAATAAATATCCATTTACCTCTGCGCTTCTTATTCCTCCATTAAATACCCACGCGTGCGCGCATGATAGGCAATCACTCTGCTCGAAGGTGCTCTTACCCGGGATTTAATCTCACGTAAAAGCGCTGAACAAGAAGAAGAGGAAGAATTCGGGGAGACTTGACGCCTATGTCGCTCCTGCGAGGCGCACGTGTGGGCTGCGAAATGGATGCCTTTGGTCCAAGGTCTTCTGTTTATGAGACAGATGAGGGAGAATGGAGCCAAGGGGTTGTTTTGATGGCTGTATGGCAAATTGCTCTCCCCCCCCCCTTGAAACCCCCACCGCCCGTTCTGGGATGGTGTGTTATTGATAGTCGACGTGGCCTCCGCTCTGACGAGGATGCTACTTCCTTCCTCTTGCTTCATCTTATGGTCCCTTGGGATGCTTTAACTGGAAGCTGTTAGTTCCACGGGAAATAAGGGGGGAAAGGATTTTTTTTTATAGAAAAGCTTGGAGAGAGGTAAAAAGAAATCATGGTAGTTCCAGTGGAAAGAAAGAAATAGAAATATATAAGAAGTAAAAGGAAAAGTATTTGGTAAAACTTGTTTTATGTAATGTTAAAAAGAAAACTACAACAAATGTGACTTTTTTATACCATGGTATTCTCCTGTGTATTTTGGAAGATTGCTTTTTTTCTCGTCTTTTTTTTTCGAGAACACAAAGTTGATAGGTAAACTTTCGAGTAGAGTTTTTAAACTAGACGAGTTCTTGTGGGAGATATTTTCACCTTTTATTCAAAAGTGTTATCTCCTTTTTTTACCAACACGAAAGTATCTAATTCGTTGGCGAGGATAATCGTCATATAGGAGGAGAGTCATACAACAATTGTCATTCATATGGTAGCCCCGAGGACTAGGCATCAAACTCGTATTGTCTGGTTTACTTCCTGGGGCTCAAATCCCATCTGAGCGTATTGAGAATGTTTGTTTCCCATTGGTTTTACACTCTTTCTCCATAAAATGATCTTACATTTTATTTCAAAATCTACCTTAATATCCCTACACTATCAGCGTGATTAAAAGAGCAGATGAGCCACTTTTATGGCCGCGTGGTCTAACGTGCTACTCTCGTAGTAGAATAGAATGTCTATGACGGGGAGATCGAGGCTCAAATCTCAGTAGGGTGTATTAATGGGTTTTTTTTAAATGGTCGTGCTAAAAATATAGTAGGTCCCCTTTGGATAGTATTATTATTATTATTAGCACCGTATTTTACTACCGGTTCAGGTTATACGCACTTACGCTCATTTGTAGTGACAGGGTGATTGTGAGATGAAATGGAGGACCTACAGTTTAACATGGGATCCGAACCACGGTGTAGGCATGTAATTCCCCACATTCACAAGTTGTGATTAATACATGTCTTGTCATAGGTGAAGGAAGGGTTTGACAATCAGATAAATCTGTGTCGGGACCAAGGATTGAACCCCGGACCCCCAGCACAAAAGTCTGACAACTTATCCATAGACCGCAAGGTATAGTAAGGTGTGGTGTGATAGTAAATTGTGGTGTAGAAAAAAAAACTTAAAATATACCCAACACCGTTCGGGCTATAATAGGGCCTACGAATATGAATTAATTAAACTAATGTAATAGAAATGAGTAAGGTTGCTCTTAAAGAAAGTGTGTACTCCCATTTACGTGGAGGGAGAATGGGAAATAAATTAGGAGGAACCACTCTCAGAACATCCTATCGAGATTCGAACCCAGATTCCTCCGTGGACTGGGTCCAGTCTATTGCAAGAGCTATGATTTAGACTAGTGTTGTCCAACTGGCCAAATGTGGCCCGCTTTCACTGGAAATTTGACCCCCCCTGGAGTAGAATTAAAGGGAGACCTTCGGTGTCTGATGTGAAATATCTAATGATTCAAATAAAAAAATACAAAATGTAATGATTTCATTTTATTTTTCATTTATTTGATTAATAAATATTAATAATTATATATTTTTATTGATAAGTTGTTTTGGGAATGTGTGTGTTGACGGTTCACAAGGTACACGCTAAATTCCTCAAATAAATGAAAATGAAAAAAACTACAACAATATGAGTGCAGTATAAATTTTATTTGTATATATAAATATATAGGCTATACAGACAAAATATGTATATATATATATATATATGAATATATAAGTATATAAATATTTAAATATATAAATATTTAGATATATTAATTAAATATATAAATATTTATATATATTTAGTATTTGATTAAATATTAAACACACACACACATATATATATATATATTTGATATATATATATATATATATTTGATATTAATAAATTATCGATAGTTTTCAGTCTAAAGCACATTCTTAGCCTAGCCAGAAGGAATCAGAAACAAACAACGTTAACTCACGGGTATCATACAAAGCTAGATATCCCCGGTTCAATATTTGTGTCTAGATTATTATTTTTTTTAACTATTTTGAGTTTTATTCTGGCATTGAATCAGAACTGCACCAAAATATAAAATGTATGGATCGTTTAGTAATATAATTGTAAGGATTTAAAAAAAAAACCTATTTTGGCGAAATTCATATCCTTGGAAGATATATTTGAAGCATGGCTAGTATTTATTTCCCAAATTATCACATAGTTAACCTAGCCATTAATTTATATCAGTGCTAGAAACTATAGTTTTACTTTCTCACTACCTTACAGGTAGATACATTATTGTGATCGTCAAAAAAAAATGGAACTTCGAAAATATAAAATCAAAATTTTGATGAATTTCGACGTTTTATGACCTCCCGAATCCGAAAAAGTGGTTATTAAATACCCGTCTGTCCGTACCTCGGAGTGAAACTTAAACTATTTTACCTATTGGGCTAAAACTTGGTATCTAGAGGTTTTACAGGGCTTCCCCTAGGAGTTTTTGGATTTGGATATCTAATCCTAAAATTAAGGGTGGTTTACTGAAAAGCGAAAAGAGAAAAGATCGATTTTATCAAAATTGTATCAAATGCTTTTGATTAAATTTCATTTCTTAACATCTTCTTTAATCAATATTACAAACAAAATTACTTCTTTCAATTTTTTTTGTCAAGATGACTTTAAGTGTTCTGGTATGATGCGTTAATTCTCATTTTTTATCATATCTCTGTAACTCTTTGAGACATGAAATTACTTATCATTGTAAATATGTAGGTCTTTTATAATACAAATCTTTTATTTGAAACAGATTTTTATAAAATCAATAATTTTCAAGCTATATGCAATTATATATATACTTTTAAATTTTCGAACACTAAGGTAAAGTATTGCGACCGTAAAAAAAAAATCTAAACCTATATGTTGATGGATGTCGACTTCCATAACACCCTTCGAACCCTAAAAAATGGGTTTTGCAATGCCGTCTGTCTAGCCCCAAAATTAAGAGTAGTTTACTAAATGGCGAAAAGAGAAAAAGTTTTTCTCAAAATTGGCTTTAGCGATTTTGATCAAAATTCGTATCTATAAGTTGATTAAAATTTTAAACACAATGGTTACTTTCATTTTTCAATGAAAATTAATTTTAAGGTACTTTACAGAAGCGGAAGTTTCCATATCTCCGCAACTATTTGAGATATTAAATAACTTAACGTTGCAAAATTTTAACACTAATAATTTTTTTTTTGTTTAGTATATTTTTATAAAACAAATTATTTTGCCTGTGATTTTGACATATATATTAATACAATTTTGTAAGCTTTAGTTGTACAGAGATACTACTAATGTTTTAACTTAATAATTATCTAATTCCATAAAGTAATTAAATATTAGTAAGTCTCCCAAAAAGTGTATGTACTTTTTCCTTTAACTTGTTATAGGAAATGTTTGTACAGCTATAATCTATTTATATTATTTTAGACTCAATGGTAAATTTTTTTTTTTGTCAAAATATATAAATAAGGAATTTAATAAAAATTATATTACTTGAAAATGTGAAACACCAATTAAAATTTCAAAAATTTTAAATGGAAGTTGAAATATTTATTAAGAAGTGACCCATTATTGATATTTTTTATAGGTCCAAATATACAAATGAGGACTTCATTGCTTTAAAAATAAAATTGTAAAATTTAAAACCTAGATTAAAAGAAGTTTTAAGTGAGTGTAGCGAAATTTGTGCCCTGATTTGGTGGTGTATATTATTTCTTTTCACATATATTACGGGTTTTGCGTAATTATCTTCAATTTTAGACAATGAAGTAAGAAGGTCCGTGCGGATTTGTTTTAAACTCACATTATTATAAACAAAATTATTATAAATTAGGCCTTGCCTTTAATTAATGGGTTTTTTAGCACCGCGTTTTACTACCTACAATATTTGGGCTGTAGGCGTATGTGCTAATTACGATAATGAGTTAGGGATGAGGAAGGTTGAATTTGAAGGAAATGTACCAGCATTTTCTTGAAAAAAAAGTAATGTTATTTTTTTTAGGGAAAACCACCCTCTGTACACCCGACTGGGATTGAACCATGATCTTCCCATCATTGGCTGTCTAGCCTATTGCAATAATAGTACTTTAGACCATATGGCCACCTAAGCGGGTTATTTAAACATTTTGGCAGGCCGTACTACACATACCGATTTTCCCATAGACCTACTTGAGATGTTCTTCCTCACGTGTGGAAGATTATGTCCGATATTCGAATGGTTGGACATTTTGGGGGAGTACATCGAGAAACTGACACGGTTTTTACTTTCCCACATAGTTTTGCTTGTATTAGACGAGCAGCTTCCTCACGGGAAAGCCTATTTCATTCAAGTCAATCCAAGGGGAAGTCGTTCCGTATATTACGGCCTTAAGGACAGATTGTTATAATACGTTGGTCTATAAAAAAAATACCTATCTTGTGTTAAGTTATCAAAACTTAAATATTTTTTACTCGTGTTTAGTGATTTCTTACACTAATTGATAGTAAAAATAGAGCGTAGCTTCCAGTAAAACTCGATGGTATGGTATTTCAGTAGTAAAAAAATAAAATAATATTTTTTAGTCTACGTCAGTGAAAAAATGTCAAGCAAGTTTTATTAAATTAATGTTTCCGAGATTTATATGTGAATAAAAACTTTACCCAAATTACTTAATAAGAAGTTAAGTTTCTACAATTTAGTGACATGGACAAATGTTCCCATAAATAAATTAAGTTAGCGTTACACATAAAACAAATCTGACTTTTAAAAAAATTATCTCCCCTACCTCTAAAAACAACCGATGAATGATTTATTTCAAGAATAGAAAACTGCGGGAACAACTATAGAAGAGGGGGATTCCAAAAAACTTCGTTCTCTCAGCATGAAAGTAAAATTGTGATACCTGTCATAAGCTTCGAACGCGAAAATCCATTTTTACAGCTTAAATAAAGATAGAAAGTAAAAAAGAAATACAACTTGTTAAGTAGGATTTCCAGTGGTCGAGAAACAATGGGCCAGATACCCGCAACAGTGGACACGCGGACAAAGACGTAATTCTTGTTCTATGGTTTGTCGGTGACAGGAAGATGAAGTTAAGAGTCGGACACATAAGGGGCCGTCATTAAATTACGTAAATGTTTGGAAAAGGGTGGGGGTCAGTATTTTATTACGTTTTCTTACGAGAAGAGGGGATGATCAAAATCCATTTTACGTCAGGTTTTTTATCAATGTTTATTGTGAGACAAAATCTAAAACAAATATTGGTTTGTAAGAAAATAAATATATTAGTTCTAAAATCTCACTATCTTCATTCTACTTAAAATGTGTTACACCTTATTTAATATTTTTATATCATACCCCTCACTTTATTATCAATCCTGATATCAAAAAATAACCAAGGGATTAAAATAATACAATTTACCAAATCGTAACTAATCATGTAAGATATAGGGAGGGGTGCGGATGGTGACGTAAAATATTACGATCCTTTATGTGAAGGAAGGGGCGGGGGGGTCCAAAATCATGAAACAAAAGCCTTATGTTACTTAAAGACGACCTGTTATCAGTTTTTTTTTGCAACACATACAGGATATTTACATGTAATTACTCCATTGTAGTAGAAATTAATAAAGTAGAATTTAGAGGAAATATAAAAACATTTGCGTAGAGTGAGGGTGAAAAACCAGTTAGCAAAATAAAACACCTTCAGTACACGCAGCTGGAATTCGAGTCCTGGCCTCACCATACCACCGATGCAAGTTTCCGGCGATAAATTGTTTGAAATAACGTGACTATTACTTTTGTTCTGACGCTTTATCTCAATGGATAGTGTATCTGTTGACTGAGTTAAAGGTCCTGCAGTGGCGGCTCGTGTATAGGCACTGCGAAACTGCAGCACCACCAATTTCCACTTGATATTATCGATAACATTTAATATAGTGAGTCCTTTTTTCTTTAATTCTGGCTTTATTTTTGTAGTACAATATAAATTCCTTAAGCTTAATGTCAATACTTAAGTAGCCATCCTCCAGTTTATTAAAAAGATACAAAAATCTTTGTATGAAACTGTGCGCTTCACAGTGCCAGCGACTTGATGTTTGACTGTTGTGCGCATGCGCACAGAGGAGGGAGTGGGGAGGAAGGAGGGACTACCAGGTAGAGAAAGCACTGTTGCTCTCGCAGTGCCTGCTCTGGCGTTATTGTTGAAGGAATTTTTTTTTACCTAGCATGTGTTGGGCTTAAAAACCGTGTACCATATTCTTGAATGTGATAAAGTGTAGAAGAGTGTAGAGTTAGATTATTATTCTGCTTCCAGCTATTCTATTTGATTAATTTTTTTTCCGGTTCTTTTATTTAACAGAAAGACTAAATGCGCTACAGTACTTTCAATTAAGAAAAATTTCCTTAATTGTCGTCCAGAGATCAAGGAGAAAATTATTGAACTTTTTGCGCAAATTAAAACAAGAAGAATGGATCTAATTTTTGAATGAATAGTTCAAGCTTGAACTGTAACAATTTAACTTAAAGTAAGTAAAAAAATTGTTTCATTTGTTAAAATTTTATCAAGTTCCTGGATAAATTTTCTTTTTATACATATTTTTTTTCCTTTTAAACAATTTTAAAACAAAGGCTAAAATTTTTCTGGAGCAGCACCCCCAATAATTTTAGCTACGAGCTGCCACTAAGGTCCTTGGTTCGATTTGTGGCATGACCAAAAAATGTATCACTGGTGAAATGTGAGTTTCCTCTTTCACAGTGAAGATTTTAACGGCTGGTGGCTGGATGTCGTGTCTGTTCTAGATTTAAATTAGTTTAAAAGTCGTCTGTTGATATAATCAGTCGGTTCAGAAAGTGTACGTTAGATACTTCAAATAAATAAATAAATGACTATCACTTTAATTTAATCTCGTGTTGAAAGTATCAATTATTTTTTGTTCCCAAGTTGGCAAGTTCTGGGGTGTGCTTGTCCCAGTTCATGTCTGTTGTATCAGATGGGAGCGTACCCCAGGGAGGATTTGGTTCTCGCCCGGTCTGTGTAGGTCTTGTCAAGGTCCACCCACTCCCACCCCTCTCAGCCCCTCGCACCGTTCTTAGCCTCTCATACCCCTCGCAGACTAAGATAAGGCTGGATCAAGGCTATTTTTTCTATCTTCCTTTCTTGGTCTCTATTTTCCTTTTCTCTTTTATACTTTTCTCTTTTTTCACCACCCCCTCCCCCTTATTTTTCTTCTTTCTTGTTATCTTTTCAACCCTTGACACTATTTCACGCCCACCCACCTCTACTTGGTTGAAATAGCTGTTGGCCTACTTCTTTTTTATTAAATGTCCGACGGATATAATGTTGGTTTGACTTAAACTCTTTCCTCTGGGTATCAACTCTTCTAGAAATGATCCTTGGGTGTTTGAAGACGTTGGTGGAGGGAGACACATACAGTTCGCCTCTAAGAAACCAGCCGTGGTATCCGAGTGCTCGTTGGACTCGAATGATTACATTTGGTCTCCTTTGCATTGAATTCTAGCCTGGTTCCTTGAAGATTATTTACCACCTAGTGATGTCCTTGTGATTTGTTCATCTTCTCTCTCCAGCTAATGTGGGTGAATTTCCTCATGACATATTCAGATCCTACAAAAAGAGTATATTCTAAAACTTATGACCAGGATAAGGTGGGTATAAATTTTTTGAGGGGGCTTATAATTTATTCCCCCCATTTTTATAAATGTAGTGGGAAGTAATGCATAAATTACATAACATATTATTTATACATGTTAGCCACATCCCCCTAGTCAGGGAAAGTATGGAAAAGTCCGGGAAATTTGAGTTTCTAGGAAAATCAAACAAATGTCAGGGAGTTATATATCCAATCAGTTAAATTGGTATTTGAGGTTATTTAGAGTATATAATGTTTTAATTACATCCTATTCAAACATTGTTTTTACTAGCTAATTTTAACATCTAAAACTGTGTATACTTGTAACTTAAATTTACTGTAACATTTACTAAATAACTGTCAATAATAGTTTTATTAATATTGATAGTACTAACCAATCAAAATAATATTTCACCTTGTTACGGACTCCAACCAACCCATGTTTATTTTACATACATTAATTATGAAAAGTTTAAAAATAATAAGTTTGGCTTTTAGAGTGAGAGGATGGTCAGATTGATCGATCGAGCAACTAAAAAATAAAATAGATAACATTGGTTGTAATAGAGATGGCCAGAATGGGGCGAACATATATAAATATTATATATATAATATTTATATATGTAAAACTGATATGTTAAAATACTTCAATATTATAATAAAAGTAGGCCTTTACAAATAATAATCACCATTAGCGTGGAGAGAGGATGGAATAACCACAACAATAAATCACCTGTCAAAACCCACCAAGATTTGAACCTTTGCCTCCTCGTCAACAACTATTGAGAGCTATCTGCTAATCACGCGCTCGTTCACTTGTCAGTCTGGCCGAACCCTAAGAGTACTCTGTTTTATCCCCTCAAAAAAGAATTCCTATAATATTTAAAAAAATACTGTCGGTAGCCCTACATGAATGTCAACCTCACTCCTGGATATGTAGTAGCTATAATGTTGAGGATACTCAATAATGAATATACTTGTATTAAAAGTTTCGATAGCTAAACTGTTATACATTATGAAATATTTATTCAGTATTCTAAATATGTTCAGAACTTTTAAGGATATGTTAATCACCAAAGCGATACAATTTAATGTTTTGCTATGTTTTATGTATCTCTTACATAATCAATCCACTTCGAAGTGAGTTTCATGATAGTGGAAGCATTAAAAGAATTATGGGAATTAAAGAATAACATGAAATTGTCCACAACTAGTTGGGTTTTTTTTGCATCGCGTTTCATTATCCTTACGGGCTATCTGCATCTCATTATACTAATGGGGTAGCGAGGGACCCTTTTATCTCTTGTTTTATTCTCGCGATTGTGTCATTATGTTATAGTAGATAATGATGGAAGTAAGGAATTCTGTTGTAATATAATTAGTTTACATTATAATACGTATATATCTGTATTAATTTAATATATTAATTTGGGATATTTAACGTGCACTTTATCATTCGAGTGATTATATCAGCACATGACTTATAAACTAACTTGAATCTCTAGAACAAACACAACATCCAGCTCCACGGACGTTAATTCTTCACTGTGAAAGAGCTAGCATACATTTTTCAGCTATGCCTGAAATCGAACATGGGGCCCTTAGCTCAGTAGACAGACAAGCTGCCGTCTGAGTTAAGGTGTTGGACTATAAAGTTTTAATGTTTGTGTATATATATATGTGTATATATATATATATATATATATATATATATATATAT
>CABEEJ010000497.1:9142-25438 GCA_901482245.1 Timema douglasi | reverse complement strand
CTGTGCCAAATTCCCAATTTTGTAGGTTTTCTAACATGAATTATTATTATGGGGAAGGTGGGGGGGGGGCAGTTTCCTATACATATAATAGATTCTAATGATTAGAAAAAATGGGGGGTTCACCGATCTCAAAGAACCTCTTGGGTGGGTAGAGGGGGGGAGTGTCCTTGACCTGTAGGTAATTGAGAACCACTAGTTTAGAGTATGATTACCGTATCCGAGGGGCCTTTATATTTACTGTCAGAGTGGTTTTGTCAAGATTTGCACACATATGTCCGTATCGCATTGAATCGTCTCATTTCTACATTATTTTGTATAAAAATAGTAAAATAACACAAATAGTTAGCCTAATATTTCTGAGACGGTGCGAGGCGATACGAGCCGATTCGAAATTCAACCGTGTTTGTCTACAATGAAGGGAACAAACGCGGTAAAAACATGTTTATCAAAATTGGTAAGCAATCTTTAAAACATACGGAATGTGCCAAAATAGTGTGATGAATTTGGAATAGGTTTTAAAAATTTGAGAGTAAACATCAATATTGTCTAGAATGTTGATATATTAGAATTTGAATTAATTATATACACATCTATGAAATAACGTTGGCTAGTCATATGTGTTAAATAGATCCCTTATAAATATCAGGTGTCGCTTTTAATTACTTAACCAAGCAACATGGTCCCACATCTCACATAAAGGTCGGCCAGAGTCACATGGTCTAATAAGAGAAAATAATTTAACAATGTCGACAACGAGACTTTTAAATATACTATTAGAAAAATAATCAGATAGCAAACCGGATGGTAAAACTTGAAATCAACGAGAACTCAATATTGGAAAATCATGGTTTTTGTATCAATAAAAATCCAAAAGTCTATTTCATTTTACCTTGGTACGAACTTATTACTCATTACTTCATAAGATCGTGCTATTGTGAGCGTCTTGTCGGAATGATTAAAATCAAGTATTTGACATTCTGATTAAGTAGAAGCAGATGTGCCTCTCAGCTCATTTAGATGCAAAACCAATACTCTCTCTCAAACCAGTCTGTCGCATCGGATTTTTCAAACAAAAAAGTTTTTTATGGAAAGTTTTTTTCCTCAATCTTCTATTGTAATATTCGTGATTGATATTGCGTCGGCACCTAAGTTTTAGAATACTTTTTTTATAAGTACATTCCATCCAAACTTCTCAAGATGTATGATTTTCTTCTTTCGATCAGATTTTTTTTTTTTTGGGAGAGGAAAAAAAATACCCTCTTAGAAATCATTTCCCTGTTGTTTTAATGGTATGTGTTTGTGAAAAATCGCAAGTTAAAGGGAATTCACACTTTAGCGACCAAGTAGATCACAATTGAAAAAACAACATATATTTTTATAAAACCACATCTTATTACCCGTTCGGGATATACGCTTATGTACTAATTACGCTTATTGTTTTGGGGATTGGGTAGGTTATATTTAAAGGAGGTTTACCGCATTCGCGTAGAAGGAGAGTGGAAAACCATTTCGGAAAAACTACCCTAAGTACACCCGACTGAGTTTCGAACCTTTATCTCCCCGTCATTGGCAGTCTAATCTACTGCGAGAGTAGCGCGTTAGACCATTTGGCCACCGAAGCATACAAGCATGATAAAATATTTCATTATTTATTACAAAAACACGGCTTGGCATTTTTTTGTAACTCTTCATTTATCTATTAATAGAATAGATTACACCTTCATTTTTTAAGTTTTCATACCGCTAGGTAAATTTAAGATACATCTTTATACTATTTCTGCTAAATTACATTCTTGGCACTGGGAATTGAACCCAAAAATACTATTTTTGTAATATAATATTAATAATAATTTGGAAATATACAAATTAAAATGTAATAATATGAAGTTTTTTACTATTTTGAGTGAGCTACCTTCCTAGAAGCTTTCATATTTATAGTAAGCACTGTCCCTTTTTTTAGCCATATGGTCTAAGGGGTTAGCATCACCATAAATTGGATTGTTGTAATAAACGTGGAGACCGAGGTTCGAATCTCAGCCGGGTATATTTTATTGGCTGTGGCTTTCCGCATGTGATTTATAATTTTAGCTCGCATCCCTAACCAAACTAATGAGAGTTTGTTTGTTCTTAACTAGCCTCCCAATCACTAAACCTTAGAATATGTCGTTAGTAAGTAAACAGTTGTCGTACCCAAGAGAAAAATCGCCTACTGCGTCTTACTAACCGTTCGGGTTGTACGCACTTACGCTAATGTGTAATGGTGGGCTGATTGTAAGATTAAATGGAGAACCTACAATTTAACGTGGGATCCGAACCACGGTGGAGGTCTGGCATTCCACAAATTCACAAGTTGTGATTAATACACGTCTTGTCAGAGGTGAAGGAAGGGTTTGGCAATCAGATAAATCTGTGCCAGAATATAGGATTGAACCCCGAACCCCCAACACAGAAGTCTTGACACCTGACCCCTAGACCGCCAGGTCAACCAATAATTATTAGTTAAAAGGATTAAGAATATAAATATAATTGTAATATCTTTACTTACACCACTGTGGGCACATGAGCTATCAGTTTTCAAGTAACGGACTTTATATGAAAATCCGACTATAGTAAAACCCAGCGATAATTCAGACGTTTTGTAATTTTTATGCATAGATACATACAAATACATTTTTTAGAGACCTCAACCCATGTTTTATGAATTCGGAAACCCTTTAGTATGACAGTTTTCACAATCATCATTCATTATATAAGATGTAAACGTACTAGTAATAGAAGAAGAACATAATTAGTTCTTTAAAAATAGCCATGTGTTAATACATTATTTATAATGTGTTAATCTGTAATTTAACAGGAAATATTGAGGGGACGATCGGCGCTCATGTCTGAAATTTTCAAATAGAAGAGGCGTGTAATGGGGGTTGACCTTTTTTTATCTTTGTGATTTTCTGCCTTTTAAATACTACTATTTGTACTTTTAGTGAAAGTTTTCTGGCTATTTATGACTTTGACTCTATAATCTAAGAGGAAAGGAATAAAAAGTTGAATTTTAAAGATGACTTGGAAGAGTATGGTAGGCCACAGGCTATAACTAGGCAGTCCATATAGGTTAGGTTTGAACCCTCCGCTTCTTTAAGTCCGATAATGGACTTGGGGTCCGACGTATTAGAAACTGATTCAAATTCAAGGTCGTACATTTTATTCCATGCTAGCGTGTCATATTTAATTCATCATTTGCCTAAAATCAAGCTGTTTCTCACGATTCACGATGTTTTATTCTCAAATCTAGTGTTCATTCAACGGCTTAGTTTTATCATTTATCCAACGGGGGGGAAAAATTACAGTGAAACATTTTCAAGACACGAATCAAACACGAGACACCTATATAACTAAACAGCCCTAGCTTTCCTCGCATCGATGAGCACACAGACAAAGGCATCAGTTGCATCTGGTCTGTTTTCCCGATGACAGGAAGGGAATGGCTCGGATTCCACTTGGGGTCTAATGAGGGTGGTTTAACCTAGATGTTTTCCCATCCTTCCTTTGCGCAAATACGAGTACACTTCCTTAAAAGTATACCTTATTTGTGTACACCCCGTTAGTGCAAATATTCAGAAATATCAGATGGATAGTGATACGTGAAGCACATAAGAACCCACTTCGGTGGCTGCATGATCTCAGGCATCATTCTGGCAATATACTAGATTGCTGATGACAGGAAGATCAGGGTTCGAATCTCGGTTGGATATGCTGAGGGTGGTTTTCCTACTCTCTATCTCCATATAAATGATGGTACACTTCCTCTAAATGTATCCTTTTTATCCTTAACTCATGAACATAATTAGTTCATATGCTTATAACATTAGCAGGTATTTTACTAAGACGGGGCGTTAAAAGAAAGCAGGTAAAAAGTTGACGGGGTGTTTGAAGGGGTGAAAGGGAAGGTGGAAACGCAGTAGATTCAGTGGGTTAAGCTAAAGTGTCAAACTCAATCCGCATTTACCTCATCTTTATTCAAATTAGCGAACTTTTCATAAATCATCGCATAAAGTTGCTTTTTTTTACGTGTGTGCGTGTTTGTTTTTAAAGCACACAGGTAAATATGTCAGCATGATTGACAGTCTCTTTTTTTTCGTATGCGTCCAGGCGTGCGGGAGTGAGAAATATTGGTGCGTGCCGTTATTTGATTGGTGTGTGCCGATCGTTGTTACCAATACCGCCTGGAGAGGTGTAGATTGGACTCGGGCCTATCACGCGTGCCCTGCCCTACTAGTGTCAATATTTATCACAAGACCACGTGTATCAATATTTCCGAGATATGTATGGTCAAGTGCGTGTCCTCTTCACCGGTCTGGTTGGTTTGGTGCGCACAACGCTTACGATCAATAACTAAAGAGACCCGCTTCATTGTCCGCATGGTCTATGGCGTCACTCTCACAATATACCAGACTGCCGATGGCAGGTATATTGGGGCTCGAATCTCAGTAGGGTGTACTGAGGGTGGTTTTTCCTGAATGGTTTTTCCACTATTTCTTCAAGCAAATGCGGGTAAGTGTCTATAATTCAATCTTTTTCATCCCTAATACATTAGCATAGCTAGTACATATGCGTATACCCTGAATGGGTAGTAATACAATAAAAAAAATAGAGGGGGAGGAACGGCTCATTGCTTCAGCTTAAGATTATAACAGAAAATGACGTTTTCAAAGATAAACTAAAATAGTAAAACATCAGTTTTTAAATATGTAAACATGTTTCACGCTTTGTTCCTTTGCCTGGTTTTTCTGTTGATGAATTTACAGTACATTAATCCTATACTTTTTTTTCTTCTTGACGCTTGTAATCACTATCGGCAATTAACGTTATTTTTCACCGCGTCTTACTAACTATTCGGGCTAGCCGATTTCTTACACCAGTAGGGTAAGGATGAGGAAAAGTAGTCGAATTTACGTCTGTCCGTGTGCGCACCGTGGGGGAGGGGGTGATTACAAACACATCAAGTTGTGCTTTTTAAGTGTGTGTTTAGTGCTATGCTAGGTCTTTTAAATAGACTAGGTTGAAGTACTAATCAAATTCACAACAACAACAAATCCATCAAAAATATAACTTTTTTAAAATACAAAAAGTCTCATATTCTACCATTTATTTGTTTATTTTTTTGTTGGGGGAGGCTTTCAATTAAATGCACCTGCATTCATCCTGAGAAAAGATGATAAAACACAATATTAATAAATCACATTGAGAGCTAACGGTTGTTTTTCCCGATTTAGATCATTTTTATTGGTTTAACTTAAGAAGCTAGTGTAGGGAACGCAAGAAAAGGCCAGTGTTTATGCAGTTTTTATTGCAAAACCTTTTTTTGTCCAAAGTAAATAAAACTTTTCTTCAGTACAAACATAAAGTTTAATTTTCTTCGCAAGGTGATATCAACAGTTTTTGAATATATGTGAAGGTTATCCTACAATTTAACAACTTTTTCTCTTCATTTGAAAAGATTCTCTTTTAACGTCATTATGCTTATGGCAGATTGTAAAAATACTGTTTTGGACCCCTCTCATATAGTTAAAAGTTCATAGATGAATTGTATTTTTTTAATTAATTGTATATAAAATATCTTTTTAATACCATACATGGAAAGTCACGCGATTTTATAAATAATTTCAATACACTACGTTTAAAATGAAAATTCTTTAAAAGATCAACTCCGTTTTATTAGAAAAGTCATGCGACATGCTGGCTTCCTCTACCCAACAGGGAGCCAGCCTTCACAACATCAGGTTGCCAGCAGTTTTTATATTTGTTAGTTTTGACACTGGTGACAAGGGGACCAAGAGGCAAGGGGTAGGTCATATATAAGCAGCTTGTGCGTATGAATCCATATAGTGATACACAGAAAAATAGTTCGATTCATCACGCAGCTCGTTAAAACAGTGCCGGTAATATATTATTAAGCAGCAGTAAGACAATAATTGAAAGTGCCGGTAATATATTAAGTAAAGCAGTAACATAAATCTACATAGCACACAGTACTCAGAACGTGTAACGTGTAATATAACACACAAAAAATCCTTAATTTAACAAAAACCATGTCATTTTATATCTTATCTTCAGTATCGAAGGTGTAATCATATAAATAAATCGTGTTCAACATCTTAAGTCTTGCTTATTTCATAATTATAATTATCATATATAATCAGATAACATAACCGTGTACAAATGCGCAGTAAGGCATGTACGCGTCGTCATAATAAAACCCAGATACCATTATAAATTGTGCTCAATCACAGGGCAATCTCTCAATATAAAACCGTATCACTTTAATTGGCGCCGTATCACGGGTCAAATAACTCATTATAAAATACCGTATCGCCATAATTGACGCCCAATCGCGGGGCATCATTAGTGCATTTAATTCAATATTATAATAATTGGCGCCGTATCGCGGGTCAATATCAAATATCTCTATAATATAATTCAATATCTCAATAAGATATTCATCACTGTTGATGTTATCATGCGAAGAAAATTAAACTCTTTGTTTCTCCTATATGTTTCTATTTTATTGTTTATGGCAAAAAAAATTGTTAAAAAACTGTCCAAACACTGTCACTAACTCGCATCCTATACACTCCCATCTGAACGAATTCCTTCTAAGCGTTACGTTTACACTGCCAGCCTTAGCGCCTTGAGTTGACTAATTGGATAGCAGATTCAAACCTATTATAAAATCAAAATATGCATCAGCACCCCTTGTAATGGGACAAAATCTCCTAAGCTTTTCTTCGGGCCAAACACTAACATAACTTTGTCACAGAATCCAACGAAATGAACCAAATTCTGATTCTTTTCTTGGTGAACAATGTCCTTTAGCTAGATAAAATAAAGTGAGATGATGACTACACAAATTTCATAAGGAAAAATGAATACACGTTGGAGATGATGAGCTATTTTCTTCAGCGCAGGAATACTGGATTAAACTTGTTATATGTTACAAGCAAGTGTATTAAAGAAAGGCCTTGATGTACGATAGTAAAAAAAAAACCTTGGAGATAACATTGTTTTGACGCCTGATGGGAAGCTGGGACAAAGGCCTATTGGGAAATCCTTTGCTCTTATGACATCAACATTCAACTATACACTCTAAAAAGTTGGAATATGATGAAACTCGGAACACAATAATTATTGTACTCTTTATTTTCGAATTGCACGACCATTTTTATAAAGGAACCAACAACTGCGTATGGTCAAGCCGTTGTTATAGCGCAGCAAAAAAAAGCTCTCCATGACTGAGAGCACATGTTGCGTTGAATGATAAGCCTCATATTGTCAAATATTGATAGGAATAATATTATCTGACAGCTAGAAAAGCTACCAGATACTATCTCACGTATCCATACGCCAAGTCATGTGATATTAAGCTGTCATTTCTGATAGATATTATTAATACTTATAAAAATATCGCTAATAACGTATCTATACAAACACGTATTTTTAAATAATCTTGTGGATTTGTTTGGATATATAAAAGACACTCGGACAGGGATTTGAACTCTGATTGACTGGCTCTTTGTGCTGGCCTCTCTATCAACAAGGTACGTACAGAAAGAAAAAAGGCTGCCCGCTTAGCCTACCGGTTTCCAGCGCCAATCGTCGCTTAAGTCCAGCGCGTGTTGGCGTACACAGAGAACGCTAACGAAAGCCTAAAACCTGCTCGTTGTCACGTGTTATTACCGCCGTCAAGATGTCCAATTCTTCATCCGATGTAGAGTTTTTACTTATTGACAGTGTTCATTCAAAATTGAAAAGAAAAAACCAGTATGCATCCAATAAACCGTGATAGGAAAGATTATGGCGAATATAATTTATTTAATGACCTGAAGCAAGACAAACTAAGATATTTTCATTACACTAGAATGAATTGAGAATCTTTTGACTACATTTTAAAGAAGGTTGAACATCGCAACTAATAGTCCCTTTGCATTCTAAACCGATTTACAAATTTGTTAATTCAGATTTTTGCTGTACCTATAGTTAAGCTATAATAAATATTAGTATAAATTCAAATATACATTTTTAATAATTATTAATTAAATACCTAAATATTAAGTAAATAAGAAATAATATTTTTAGTAAATTACTATTTACCAAGCTTACCTTAAACTATTAACAAGTCGTTCTTCTGGTGGGATAGGCTAACAATTATTTAAACTCTGTATTTAAATATCTCCTTTTGAACCCTTAAAATTTGGTACCCTGGTTATTTGCCCAGCTTTCCAAATTATAAAACGTAGCCTCTACGTAAATTTTCATTTATAGTACGAGAAATTTTAATTTTTTTAATTGAGAAAGGGTAGTAACACATAACTTGGAAATTAATCCAAACAAATAATGTATAGGCTTATAGTGAAAATATGTTCGATAAAAACATTTTATCTCGTATTTAGAAAAGATTTCCAAATATGAAAATTGTTTGTGAGTTGATGTTAAAGTAATCAAACTTTCAATATCAACCATATTTTCCCTTTAAGAACACATCTGTCGACGCCGACAACTATAGAAAGAAGTAACTGCTCATTCCGGTAAACTTGCCGGTGCCGAGTACCAGCGCTGATAAGCGCGAACCTGCTTTCACTATGAAAGGTCCCATTTGTAAACACATTCATTGATGACGCAGGTCAGCGCTGATCGGCGCTGGTAGTCGGCAAGCAGGAAACCTGCTTTCTTTCTGTACACGCTTCGAGATATTTGGGATCGCCTCCTTGTTAGTGTGTCACTCAACTATATAAGTTACCTTCTTTGGTGATTGAATGATACAAGGCGAAGCTCTCACAATAAACTAGACTGCCGATTAAGGGGATTTTGATGCTCGAATCCCAGCCGGGTCTACTGAGGCTGATTATTCCTAAATGAGTTTACATTCTACCTCCACGCAAATGCGGACACACTTCCTCTAAATTCAACCTTCCTCATCCCTAAGTCACTAGCTCTTACAATTTAAACAGCTGGTAAGACGTAATTAAAAAAAACAGACAGCTTCTTCAGTGGTCGAATAGTATAAGACGTCAGTCTCGCAATAGACTAGACTGCCGATGACAGGGAGATTGAGGTTTGAATCTATGTGTGGGTTACTTAGGGGACTTTTTACAAAATAGTTTATCCTCCTTGAACATTGGACATAACATTTAAAAAAAATTAAAAATACTAAAAATGTATATGTATATATATGTATATTACAACCCACCCTTTATTGTAATGTGTATACTTTAACGCACCCTGCCATCAAATTTGAGAATGCATCATACCACATGACACCTATATGAAAAGCATTTGTTCCTAAATTGAGGTAAATTGGTATTCGCTAACTTTCAACGGCTTTGCGTCTCTTATTGCTGTCAAAACATCATCCTTGTCAAAATGTTTTAACTTGACCTTTTTTTTTCATTTTATGAACTTAAAATTAATTCAAAGGTATCTCTATTGTTCTTTATGAGCTAGCTACCCCCGTGTTTCTGCACAACATCACCCGGTAATTGATTTCTCTAATCATCAATCTATGTCCGCGTGTGTTTCCCCCCCCTCTTCCACCTCCCTCGTTTTCTCGTCCTCTTTGTTTTTATCTTTCTTTCTTTCTCTGTCGGCATTTCTATTTAAACGTTCCGTCCTTGTTGCGCATGCTAACAAACCCCTCCGCAGCAGTTACACATTTGACCTGCAAACATGATATTTCACCTCTCGTCCCCACCGTCACTTCATTATTTAGTATTTACACCCTCATTTTGTTCCGGTTTGATGTATTTTTTTAATCTCCCTCTCTCACACCCCTCTGTGCCCCCACATTTTTTTTAGGGGTAGAATTAATTTTTTTTATATCCGACGCTGCGAGCGCTAGTATTGATTGGCTCGCCTTGAGCGCTAGTGAGCCTTGAAGCGCTCCAATAGCAAGCCGACTTGGCGCGCGCACATGTTGGAGAGTGTAATCGGGTAGTAAAGCAATTAATTGATAAAAGGGGAACAGCTGGTGTGTGGGAGGAGGTTAGGGAGGGGGAAGACCAGCAAAATGCTTAGGAATAGTACTTCAATAATACGAATTTATGGAAAAAAGCAAAAAAGGGGGGTCTGAGGATCTAATCCAGTTCCTCTCATAGACTTGTTATGATGGTTGAACATCCGCGTTAGAAAAAAATTCTTCGTTTAAGAACGGGGTGGGTGCGACGTTTAAAACAAGAGGGTGAAGTGATTAAATTGAAATTAATAGTGATTTTAACTATTGTTTGATACGTATTTAGTGAACATTTTATTTGTCGGCTTTTCTTTCTGAATCTTCTTTCATTCATTTTATTTTTAAGAAATTTCATTTGAGTAAAGTAAATTGACGGGTTAATGAAACAGGAAAAATATGAGAAGGGTGAATAAGAACATCAACACCGTATTCGTTGGCAGGGAGAATTTAAAATTATACACTCCGATTTTCAAAGTCAATAATTCCTTTTAATTTTTTTTTTTTTTGAACCTCGTCTTATTACCCGTTCGGGTTATATGCTATTGTACTAATTATTCTATTGTGTTAGTGATGAAAAAGGTTTGATTTAGAGGAAGTGTACCCACATTTGCGTGGAGTAAGAATGGGCATTTGCTTAGAGAAATCTACCCTCAGTACACCTGATTGGGATCGAAACCCAATCTCCCCATCATCGGCAGCCTAGTGTACTGTGGGAGTGACGCCTTTGACCATGCAGCTATTTAAGTGGGTCGTTTTAACTAAACTGTTTTTAACATATATATTCTTTAATTAAGAATCTAATCGACATATTTATTACGTTTTACCTTTTTTTCAAAAAAAGTTTCCCGCGATACTGAGGAGGGTTTTCCCTACATTGTTTTCCACCATCCCCCCATGCAAATGTGGGTACACTTCCTTTAAATTCAACCTTCATAATCGCTAAATCATTATTAGTATGCCTACATAGACGTATAGCCCGATTGAGTTGTAAGACGCGGTACAAAAAAGGATGTTAATTTGTTGTCATACCTTCAAATCTTTATAGCTACCAGCATTTTAAACTAATTCATTGACACAGGATGAGAAATATTAGTTTTGAAGGAAATTCATCATTATTCTTCTAAAGAGTAGATGTAAGAAAAATACGTTTGGAATTCCAAAGTGGAGGACTACCTCTGATTACACCTGACCGGGCTTTGAGCTCCATCCTTTTTTATCTAGAAAGTTGACCCCATACAAAACCAAAACTTGCTGGTCCTAGATAGTGCACATATTTTTACTTTTAAAGGTATTAAGACTGCCCTTTTTAAACCATCTTATACCAACAATCGACCTACAAGCTAAAAAAAAAAAAGTCACAAAACACAGCCCCAAACCATCATCAATTCATCCTTTTGAACGGAGAATTCTTAATTTCCTAAAAAAAAAAAAAGTTTTGACCTGGCTGTTAATCGAACCCAATACCCTTAGTTTAACAGGAAGATGAACTGACGACTGAACTAAGGTGTCCGACTATAGCAGGTTTAAATTTCAAGAGGTACCCCCAGCGGCTTCGTCGTCGGCAACGTCACGTGGAGGTTTTGATTTGTTGCTGTAGACCTGCTGTTCCCACCCCACTCTCCCTACTTCCCTTTAGCGCCCTTGCTTTAGTATTGATCCCCGCCGCCAGGGGCGCATGAGGGTACACATCTCTCCCGACACAGGGTGTCACAAACACAGAGCATGTGCCCAGCGTGTGCTAGCGGAAGCGAAGCTTTGTAATTAACCGCTTCACCCCTACAGCCCCTCATCAGCCATTTCTCCTACTTTCCCGTATCTCTCTCTCTCTCTCCCTCTTTGATTCCTGCCCTTCTCCACCCTACATAGCAGGAACAGAAGTGAAGAAGAAGTTTATTAAGGAAAAATTATATTATAGAATTTTTACCACAATTAAAAACACAAAGCTCCAGAATCTTGTTACGAATAATTGGATATTAGGACAAACCCGTATACACAAAAATAAATATATTCATCGATACCACCAGTAATCGAGTCACGCCACTGCGTCCTAAGATTAATGGTACGTCTTGTATTCCTTTTAGTTAACAAGTGACATTGTTTTATGAAATTTCACGGTAAAAACGCAGTAACGTCTTTATAATAACTTTATATTTAACTGTATGCGTCCTGCAAAGTTTTTTTTAATATAAGACACTCCCGCTATAGTTTATAGTCATGTCGTGTATAAATTAATAAACATTTTCAGTGCCTTCATTTTTTTTATCGTGTGTTCTGTACCACATTAGTAAATGCCCGTAATGGCTTTCAAAAACTTTTATTAGCTTACTTTTAAGAACAGGACGAGGAAACGTACTGGCATTTGCTTAGAGAGATGATGAGAAATATCTAGGATGATAAACCTCCCCATACCACTGCACTCGGTAATGATCGAAACTCCATTCTCTCTGGTAAAAATCTGTTATCCTACTTGTGGATCACCAACCCTATCGGTATCGTGCAATAGCAAAAACTGAAAAAAAAAAAAATGCATCATTATTTTTTTATTTCCTCAAAGGTTTATGAAGTGGAGATTAGTGATGACTTTTACAGACTGACCTTGATGCGAGAAAGTGAACCAGATATTGTATTATGGTAGAGATTAATGATGACTTTCACAGACTGACCTTGATGCGAGAAAGTGAACCAGATATTGTATTATGGTAGATATTAGTGATGACTTTTACAGACGGACCTTGATGCAAGAAAGTGAACCACATATTGTATTATGGTAGAGATTATTGATGACTTTCACAGACTGACCTTGATGCGAGAAAGTGAACCGGATAATGTATTATGGTAGAGATTAGTGATGACTTTCACAGACTGACCTTGATGCGAGAAAGTGAACCGGATATTGTATTATGGTAGAGATTAGTGATGACTTTCACAGACTGACCTTGATACGAGAAAGTGAACCGGATATTGTATTATGGTAGAAATTATTGATGACTTTCACAGATTGACCTTGATACGAGAAAGTGAACCGGATATTGTATTATGGTAGAGATTATTGATGACTTTCACAGATTGACCTTGATGCGAGAAAGTGAACCGGATAATGTATTATGGTAGAGATTAGTGATGACTTTCACAGACTGACCTTGATGCGAGAAAGTTAACCGGATATTGTATTATGGTAGAGATTAGTGATGACTTTCACAGACTGACCTTGATGCGAGAAAGTGAACCGTGTATTGTATTATGGTAGAGGTAAATGTAAATTTATATACAGCCTAAAGCTTGATTCATACGTTCGCCGAGAATTGAAAGTAGAATCTTCTTGAGTGACGCAACTGTTCACACACTAATAGAAATATATGTTAGCCTATGATTATTTGTAAAACAAACTAGAAAATAACCAATTACTGACGTATTATATTTTCAAGTGGATAAACTTTAAGATAAATTTCACGATTAATGTTATCAAAATGTTGTAATGAGTCGGGGGAAAAAAACAGAATAAGAACATCACACCCGCTTTTCATTTAACGAGTGATTTCAAATCATTTCACAACAGTAGATGCGGTTTTCTGCTAGTATCTCGCTTTGTAGGCGCATGCGCGCTGATTGAGTCGGTTTGTCTTGCAGTTTTATTGGGTCTTCCAAGTTGTTACTGTCGGGCAGGAAAGCTGAAGCTATTTAAAGCCGACAACGCTGATGAGTTGAAATCTTGGGATTGACTTACAGCTCCTCACGTTACTACGTTTCTCTTCTGCTCTAGTTTTTTTTTTCGGTGAGCTTGTGAATCCACGCTACAGTAGCGCCGTGACTTCTTTGGTGCTGACTGACAGCTCACAGCTGACTTCTGACAGTCAATATTTAGGTAAATACCTAAATTTTGACCGTCAGAAGTGACAGCTGCTAAACACATGTTTTTGCAGATCATATGGTTCCGCGTAGGGATACATAATTTGTTCTGGTAACTTTTAAAAGCCGTCAGCTGTCAGCTGTGAGCTGTCAGTCAGCACCAAAGAAGCCATGGGGTTACTGTAGTTAGCAACATAAGGAGGCTCAACTTGTAAGGGAGAAATCATACCCACAATGTACCCTCCAGCCAAGACTCAAACCCCCGATCTCTCACGTCAGAGATAGAAGTGGAATTTTTAAAGCTAAACCTACTGTCTACATCATTAAAAAAAATGAAGTGAATTTGTTCTTGTGGTTACCATTCCTCACGATTTTAACAGGTTATGTTTTGTATATACCCCCACTGTGGGGGGGATGCGTGGAGGTTAAGTGTTGTAGGCGAGCAGAAACAAGACCCATTACTCTGGTTTATTAGCGGGTCGCGCTACGCAGGCACTTTTATGGTAGTCCCTGGGTATCGGTAGAACAGTGCACATCCCTCCATAGTTACCCCCTTTTTATAACAGGCCTTCCTACAACCATGGAGGCTTTAGATATAGTATCCCTCCGCTTATGATGATAATAATAATTTATATTTTATTATAACAACTTAGTTGTTATTTTAGTATGAGATTTAGAGCGTCCAAAAAGGGATGAAGATACTGGGGAGTCGAGGAGGTTACATATTGATGAATTGAATACCCTGTACTCATCACAAGACATTTTTAGGTAGGATAATCAAGTCTCGCAGATTACGGTGGGCAGGACATTCAGCGTGAATGAAAGAATCTAGAACCTTGTTCAAGGTATTGACTGGCAAGCCCAATGTGAAGAAACCATTGGGAAGACGCAGATGTTGGATAGCATTAGAATGGACTCGAAAGAGGTAGGATGTAATAAGGTGGACTGGATATACCTAGATAGGTGCCGTACTTTTGTAAGTACGGCAATTAATGTTTGCGTTCCTAATGTCATGTAATAAGAAAGAAAGATTGAAAGTTTCAATTAATTATTTGCAAATTATTATTTTTAGATTATACATGTTAACACATGGGCTATTTAACGTCTTAATCTATTTGATAATCATGCTAGGCTTAGGTAAAATAAATGCACCCACATTCGCATGGAGAGCGTTTGGGGAAATCAGAGTTATCCCGACTGAGATTCGAACCTTAACTTACCAATAACAGTAAAGTACTTTTCTTAAAAGTACCTCTTTCTTATCATGTGTTCTTAGTTTAGATAGAATAAGATATGTATAGTAGTAATAAAAATATAAAGTTTATGTTTAAAATCAAAAGTTTATTCTGAACTTTTCCGTTCTCAATCTCTTACTACTCAACCGGTCTTTCCGTATATCCATATTAAGGGGTAGAGGGGGAGAAGGTAAACATTTATATAAAATACACTCGCAGTTTCTTTGAGAAAGAGAGAGAGTGTGTGTGGTAAACTATTTAGGAAAGATCACCATAGACACCTTGCTGGGATTCGAACCCCAACCTTCTGTTACTGGCAATTCTAATGATACTGACACTTTCGTCAACGTGACCATTGGTGTGGTATTCTAAAATGGGGACCACACTTAAAGGCGTTGGCATTTTTCAAACAATAATGTCACAATCCTGAAACCAAAATTACAAAAACTTTTACTTTTTTTATGGCCTTCCTTGCTAAAGTATCGCCATCTTTGTTCGTCAAGAAAATGAACCAGATTTCAGGTTGTTTGAGCGCGCAGTTAGGTTAAACTGGTTGGTAAACACCCCACAAGAAAGGTGTCAGAAAGAGAACATTATCAAGCAGAGATAGTACACACCAAAAAAAAATCCTTGTATAAACAGCCATATCATATAAAGCCCCGTTACTATTTTCTCTTCCCCCGAATGGCCTGACGCAAATTGCTATCATCTTCTCGCACTGCTCTTATTAACGGCCTCCACGTAATGTTTTCGGCTATTAAAGAAAATGCGTCCTGTTTTAAGTCATTAAAGAAAATAGCCTGCGGAGTGTAGTAACTAGAGTCCAGTTTAATAGTGGAAGGACATTTTGCGCGTTTGTCCCCTATATCTATTTATTTTTTTCTACTGATGAAAGAAGGAAAAGGGGTGGTGGGGTTATGTACGCACGTCAAGGTTTACGACCACGATGTAATTTGATTTCCATGGGATCTGAATACATCTTGGTTTTTCTACCCCTCTTTCTTCCATTTCCCCTGTCTTCAGTGCAGTATGTGGGCTGTAGTATCAAACAGAGATGTAAAGCATTATATGAGTTCATTGTGCCTATAGAGTATATGGGGAAAATCCAGCGAGGGTAAAGGGGGTAACTCGAAAGTAATGAGAGTGGTTGTCGGGGTTTATAGCCGGGTCACGCAGTTCAGCTTGGTCATTTGATCGCCATACCTCCCCCTCCCC
>CABEEJ010000496.1:246882-262097 GCA_901482245.1 Timema douglasi | reverse complement strand
GGGGGGGGGGGGGGGGGCAGGTGTGGTGGAACGGAGGGGTCTCCAATATCTCACCACACAAATGCGAGTACATTTAATCTCAATTATACACTTCCCATACCTACCCAGCTAGCTACCTAAAACTGCATGTAAACCGTACTATAACAGTCCAATTTTTATAGAAATAACCTTATCTTACGGCTAAAATAGTTACCTTCACGCGTTTATACGTTAAGTCATGTGATCCACAGCTTTTACTTTTGATAGATATTTTCAATACCTGTAAAATAACACTAATAATATAGTAACATGTTATTGATGTTGGTCACAAAGAAATGTGTCTATATTATCTAAAGGGTTCTTCCTATACAAATTGGACTGTAGACGCGGTGGAAAAATAGATCAATTTCGTCGATATTCCTCCCGTTTGAAAACAACTGTTTCGTTGAAAAGTGTACCTATAGGCTACAGCCTGTCCAAATAGATAAGATTTTCAGGTTGATATCGATGTTAAATACGGCGCGTAGTGGTACGGATAAAGGTGCATACTGTCAAATAATGGCCGGGTGTCCTTAAGGGCGAGTTCTTCCTTAAATGAACCCCATCCCCCTCTTAACCCCGACGCATGCAGAACCTTAAGTAACGTAAGTCAAAGCCGATAACCCTGTGTCACGAGAGGTCACCACGAAAGTGTATCGGATAGTTTTCGACCTTCAAGAGTTCAGTCGGATGTTGAAACCTTCGTTTTGAAGGTCCTTAAACCGCAATAAGGAGTGTGATTTTTTGTTTTTTTTGTTTTTTAAGGAAACGTGACTGTGTGGTCGCAGCAAACAGTTGCTGAGATATTGTTCAGTAAAGGAATTTTAGAAGAATAAAGGATAGCTATAGTAGGATTTTATTAGGAAGAAACTTTTAGAAAATACAAACATGTTTAGCGGTCAACAATGATAACATTTTAATATATCATTAGTGTTATTTTACAGGTATTGATAATATATATCATAAGTGACAGCTGTAGGTCACATAACTTGACGTATGAATACATGAAAATTGATCAAGTACATTTTATAACTGTCATAAGGGTTTCTTTCTATCGAAATCGAACTGTTTCCTATCTTGCGACAGTGTGTTGTGTCAACATTCAAAGTTTTTTCCTCCAGCTTTAACGTGTTTTGTTAGTTCTCCATTTCTTTTATATCTAAATAAATTAATATCTAAAACTAATACACAATTCTACAAACATTACTCTTGGTATTTGAATAAAATCAAGCTCACACAAGGTTTGTTTTAGCACCGCATCTTACTACCCATTCAGGTTATCCGCCTATGTACTAATTACGCTAATGTATTAGGGATGAGAGAGGTGTGTTCGCATTTTCGTGGAACTCAAGTCAAAAACCATTTCGGAAAAACCACCATCAGTATAACCGACCGGGATTTTAACCCAAATCTAGCCCATTATCGGCAGTTCAGTCTATTTCGATAGTGACGCCTTAGACCGCGCGGCCACCGAGCCGGGTGTAAAGATAGTTAAAGGAATGTGCATCAATTTTCTTGATAATGGACGCATCTGAATCTGGGGAAATAAATCTACTAGATTTTATTATTATTATTATTATTATTATTATTATTATTAGCACCGCGTCTTACTACCTATTCGGGTTATATGCAATGTCTAATGGTAGGGCGATTGCGAGATGAAATGGAGGACCTACAGTTTAACGTGGGATCCGAACCACGGTGGAGATCTGGCATTCCCCACATTCACAAGTTGTGATTAATACACGTCTTGTCAGAGGGGAAGGAAGGGTTTGGCAATCCGATAAATCTGTGCCGGGATCGAGGATTGAACCCCGTACCCCCAGTACAGAAGTCCGACACCTTACCCCTAGGCCACCAGGTCACCTAGCTACTAGATTTACTTTCATGTGTTCAAACATCAAGTCATGTTATCTGCAGCTGTCACGTTTAATGGATATTATCAATAAATATGAAATAATACTAATAATATAGTAAAATGAGATCAATGTTGACTGCAAAAATTAGTATTTTCTAAAAGGGGCTCCATTTGTACACTTCGTGGACAATACTTCTTTGACCGATTACAGTAAGGCCCTATCTAATAAACTATACCTTAGTATAACCCACCAAGGTAACCCTTCAAGGTGAACGTAGGGTAAAAACATCCTCGAAACAAAGAGGTCACCAATACAAAGGGGTCAAAAATTGAAACTGGTTTGTTTGTTTGTTTACCTCCTTATTCTTCATTGACAGCCCCATGACGTAAGAGAGAGACACACGCACGGAAATAAACAAAACGGAAACACGGTGATCACACACGGACGCACCAACTACATCACCTCGGACGTCGGCACTCACACGCGCACACACGATCCTGTCCTCAGAACGCGAACACTCCTGCTGGCGCTCTTGTATCTTCCGACCGCTACAGTCGTCGTGCTGCGTCGCTTATGAGCGCCGATGACACACTGACACCGCTACGACGGCCCACAAGTCCGACTGCTTGATTCTACACACTCTCTTTTACTCAAGACCTCCAAGATGCAGAGACCTATACTCGAGTGGGCTCTTTGGCTGGACGGGCGCTAGTTTTCTCACGCAATATATTCCTTAGAACTAGGACTATGACTGACTGATGCAATCTTGTAGTATCTCTACACCATGGTGGCGGTTATTGCAGTACATTCCTTGGCACTCCTACAGGACTATGACTGACTGATGCAATATTATAGTATCTCTACACCATGGTGGCGGTTCTTGCAGTACATTCCTTGGCACTCCTACAGGACTATGACTGACTGATGCAATCTTATAGTATATCTACACCATGGTGGCAGTCCTTGCAGTACATTCCTTGGCACTCCTACAGGACTATGACTGACTGATGCAATCTTATAATATCTCTACACCATGGTGGCAGTCCTTGCAGTACATTCCTTGGCACTCCTACAGGACTATGACTGACTGATGCAATCTTATAGTATCTCTACACCATGGTGGCGGTTCTTGCAGTACATTCCTAGGCACTCCTACAGGACTATGATTGACTGATGCAACCTTATAGTATATCTACGCCTACGCCATGGTGGCGGTCCTTGCAGTACATTCCTTGGCACTCCTACAGGACTATGACTGACTGATGCAACCTTACAGTATCTCTACACCATGGTGGCACTCCCACAGGACTATGAGTGACTGATGCAACCTTACAGTATCTCTACACCATGGTGGCACTCCCACAGGACTATGACTGACTGATGCAACCTTACAGTATCTCTACACTCTCTACACTCTACAGGACGATACGAATGACTGCTTTCTATGCCTTGGAGAGCTGCTATCACCGCAGACTTCTAGACGTGTCAATGCCGAAAACACGAAACCGGTCGTTATCATTGATACACGTTTCAACACAAGGTTGTCGACGAATCCGCGTATATGGAGAGGAATTATAGGTTAAATAGAAGGAATTGCATCAGCATTCAGCTGGAGGTGTGATGAGGAAACAAATACGCATGATTCAGACAGGATCATCAAGGCAACTTTGTCGTTTCGAATACCAGTGGGGTTAAAGTTAATTTTTTTGTTTATGTAGTATGTTCAACACGACGACTTAATTTAATAATTTAAGCCAAGGAGTAAATTAGAAAAGGGTAAACGAGAAGGAATGCGCCAGCATTAGCATAAAGAAAGGATGATGAAACCAAAGGAATGATTCACAAGTAGGAAACTGACCAGCCAAGATTCGAACCTCGACCGCCACAAATTTGCTATCACATATACAGTATGTTTGGTGAGAATAATACAGAGTCGGAACGTTAGCTCAGTCGGTAGCTACTAAGTACAGGGTTTTATACCTGGCATGGCCGAAAAAATGTAGGTATTATTGATAAAATGTGAGTTTCCTCTTTCATAGTTGTGAATTAACGGCGGGGCCTGGACGCTGTGGCTGTTCTTAATTTAAGTTAGTTCATAAGTCGTGTGTTGATATAATCAGTCGGGTCAGAAAGTGCTCGTTAAATACGTAAAACTTTTTTTAAAACAAATCGTTGCCTTTATTTCAAATCTCCCGCGGTGGGTGGATTAAAATTATATTGAGATAATCTATATCGATTTGAAACATCCTTCGTTCTATTATTTAAAGATTTCAAACTTTCTTAACGATATCTTCCGAGTAGAATAACAAATCTTAAAGCTAATCTAAAATCGGTACGAATTCGTTCTAGTTGATAAATAATAATAATAATAATAATAACACTCGTCGACCTTGGAACATTTAGATAGGAATGCGTTTCGCTTTTGTCAGGAGTGTGATACATATTAACTCGGTGCTAAGATACCGCTTCGATGGTCGAAAGGTCCGAGCCACCACTTTGACTATGACGGGGAGATCAGGGTTCGAATCCTGATAGGTTGTATTTATTTATTTAGCACCGCGTCTTACTACCCGTTCGGGTTATACGCTTAAGTACTAATGACGCTAATGGATTAGGAATTGGTAAGGTTGAATTTAGAGGAAGTGAACCCGCATTTGTGTGGAAGACCATTTAAGAACCCGCCCCCCCCCCCCAGGTAACCCGACCGAGATTCAAACCTCGATCTCCCCGTCCTCAGCAGTCGAGCTCAACACGACTAGCGCCACCGAGGCGGGTCTGGTCGGTTGTAATAAGGGCATTTTTTCCTAAATATTTTTTTCCACTCTACCTCCACGCAAAAGAAAGTACACTTCCTCGAAAGGTCAACCTTGCTCATTCCTACTACATTAGAGTAAATTAGTGCATATGCGTATAACCCGAACGTGTAGTAAGACGCGAAGCTAAACAAAACTCAGCTCTAAAAGATCGTATTTTATTTTACTCCTACGTTTTAACAGCGTAATTACGGAGTGAGGATGAGCAAGGCGTTTAAGATAAAATGCACTTGCATAGTTTGAAGAGAGGACGGTAAAACCACGTGGAAAATCAACCTTCAGTTCACTTAAGAGAAATTAGAAACTGGACTTTCCCGTCACAGAGAAAACAATTCATTGTGAGTCTGACGCCTTAAGCTCTAAGGTCACCGTTTAATCTAGTTTCACCCGCGATGGGGAATATGGGATTAGAATCCAGACCTAATTAATGGGCCGATGTGTTTTTCATAAAGGGTTTTTCACTCTTCCCCCGTGCAAATGCGGATACATTTCCTTTAAAAGTTTAGTTTTCTCACCTCGACCCCATTAGTATAAATAACATGTGGATAGCACAGACAGGTAGTAAGACGTTGTGGAAGGTATTTTATATATATATGAGGTATTTAACGTGAACTTTCTGAACTGACCGATTATATCAGTACACAACTTACAAACTAACTAAACTATTGAACATACACAACAATCAGCCCCTCGAGCATTCATCACCGTGAGAGAGAGAGAGAGGGAGAGGAAACCCTAATTTCACTATTGATAAATTTTACAACAGCTCTGAGAATCGAAATAAGGACCCTTGCCTCGGTAGGCAGACACGCTATTGACTGAGATAAAGTGTCGAAATAGTGAAAGGTAAAGCTAAGAACAAATGTATCCGAATTTGAGAGGAGAGAAAGAAAGCGTGAAACAATTATGTTAAAAAATCACAATCTAGCTCGGCTGGGATTCGAACCCAGACCTTCTCATCCTCAACAAAATCAAAATAGGTGATATCGACGCCCTAGCCCATGTGCCCACCAAACGCGGATGTATTAGGTTTTGTTCGTCCGTGCTATAGACACGCGCCCAAACATAAAACCACAAATTACTCTTGAAACCTTATTAGGGGTTTCAACCCTTCACTGTTATCAAGTTACAAGAAAGGGCATGTTAGAAAGTCTGGGAAGATTACCAACCCCTACCTCGCGTGGTAATACGAGCCTAGAAGTAAGATACACTCCGATTTACATAGGAAGAACCTTATCTGACAGTAAGAAAAGCTATTATATCTACTTTCACGTGTTCATACGTCAAGCTATGTGATCTGCAGTCGGCACTTTTAATAGATATTATCAACAACTATAGAATAATACTAATAATATAGTAACATGTTATCAATATTGATCTCACCTACCACATACAGTCCAATTTTCATAGCAAAGGTCTCTTAGAAAATAAATATTTTTTTGCGATCAACATTGATTACATTTTATTATATTATTAATGTTATTTTAGAGGTACTAATAATATTTATCAAAAGTGCACTTTTAATACCTATATAAATCACAAATCTATCAAACGTGACAGCTTTAGATCACTTGACTTGACATATGAATATGTAAAAGTAGATCTAGTAACTTCTATAGGGTGACCTGGTGGTCTAGGGGTAAGGTGTTGGACTTCTGTGCTGGGGGTCCGGGGTTCAATCCACGGCCCCGGCAGAGATTTATCTGATTGACAAACTCTTCCTTTCCCTCTGACAACTTGTGAATGTGTGGAATGCCAGGCCTCCACCGTGGTTCGGATTCCACGTTAAACTGTAGGTCCTCCATTTCATCTCACAATCACCCTACCATTACACATTAGAGTAAGTGCGTACAACCCGAACGGGTAGTAAGACGCGGTGCTAATAATAATAATAAAAACTTCTATAGCTCTCAGATAAGATTCTCCATAGGAAAATTGTACTGAAAGGTATAGAGCAAAAAAATATATAAAATGAAATGCTGATATATTATAATATATTACTTTAAAATTCATCTTTATTCCGTGACCTTAAGGTGAGATGGTAGGGGTTACGAGTTAAGGGCATTATTTTTGAAATTTTTATATCAAAATATTTTCCTCAACCGTTCTTGAATATCTTTCAAGAGTGTGCTGAAAATTGAGGCGAACCTTATGAAAACCTAATTTTTAGCCCTATAGGTAAAACGGTTCCGGATCTAGGTCGAGACACAAACGGGTGCCCTCCCGAAAACATTTTTTTTCTGTTTCAGGGGGTCATGAAACATCGATATCCATCAAAATATCGAATTCTATTATTTATTTTTTACGATCCCAAATTTCTCCATCCAAGGGGTAGCGATTATTAAATTGTAAAGTAGATAGTGGTTGATTACAACAATAAGAGACACATCAATTGCAATAAAATAATATATTGGCATCACTGTTAGAGGGAGAAGCAAGTTCTGTCACTGAAAATATCCGACATCCGCAATCAGCTCTTTTTATCCTTTTTACCGTCTATAATTGTAGGATGTGATACTAAGGAACTACCGTCAGTTTTCCAACAATGCCAAGTATTTCCCACGCCTTCAACAGAGAATGACCATGTGATAGGTCAAGGTTTCTTCTGTTATGCTACGTCATTAGCTAACCTCGGTTGAACAGGCTGGAATCGAACTTAGACTGATATCAGAATCACGATCAACCTAAAAAGCCTAGTACGCACTTCCACTGGAAACATTGGTTGTAGACATGGATCGAATACTAATTCTTTTTTACGAATCTTAAGTTTTATTTCGGATACAAATTAAAATTCTCGAATATTTATAAATATACCATTTAAGTTAAAGTGAAAATTTTTAAAATTAAATTAAAAAAAAAAGTTGTTTAAGGCTTGATTTCATTTACAGATGCTATTTTGTCCCGTCTATTACATCATAATCTGCAAAGATAAAACTTTTTTAGTATAGTATTACTATAATTTTGTCAATTTTTGTGATTTTGTTACTCTCGCAATATCATCATCATGAAGAGTTTCCAGCCACTGGCTGAGTTTGTTTGGAACATAAGTCTCTCCACCTCCACCTTCACCTTTCCTCTTACCACCTCTCCGCTCCATCTTGGCCCAGGCTTTTCCTCTCTCCTCCACACTCCTCCTTACTCCCTTCAGCCATCTGTCCCTTGGTCTTCCTCTCTACCTCCTACCACCTCTCCGCTCCATCTTGGCCCAGGCTTTTCCTCTCTCCTCCACACTCCTCTTTACTCCCTTCAACCATCTGTCCCTTGGTCTTCCTCTCTACCTCCTACTACCCACCTCCACATCCAACACCCTCCTGGGCATCCTTTCTCTCTCCATTTTTCTCACACGGACATACCACCTTAGACGTGTCTTCTCTATCCTGCCTTGAACTGGCTCTTGTCCGACAATGCTATTCCTATTACTCTCTCATTTCTCATCCTATAAAATTTGTCACACCGATCCTGTTCCTTCATTACCCACGTTTCTGCATCATATGTCAATAGTGGTAGGTAATAGGCATTGTAGGCCCTTGTCTGGCAAATCCCTGCTCCAAATCAGGCTTCTCACACTTCTGAAAAATAACTCTGCTCACCTTCCCCTCTCACTTATTTCTCTTACATTCCTTCCACTCTTTCCAACAATACTCCACAATGACACAAGTCTAAATAATTATTCTTTTTACTAATTGCTTAAAATCGTCATTTGTAGTCAAGGTCTTTATGATCATTGAATTCGAGATAATCTTTTGAGATTTTTACGAATCTCGAATCTCTCGAATACCATAGGATTCAAGGGAATCGATGATTCGAGCATCTCATAGCTAATTGTTGCAAATTTTATTCGGAAATTGTTTCTTGATGTTTCCAAAATGTTTCTTGCTGCTGAGCTGCTCTCAAACATAAGAAAACAGTTTACAAAATTGGGAAACGGTTAAAAAAAACATGGTTCCGCGTCTAATCTCCAATGACCAAACGTTGTTTCCGGAAATTTGTTATTTTAAATCATCTCTTGTTCTCTACAAAACTGTACACAAAGGGTCGTTAGCTTTTTTCAACTTCATTGGCACTAATTGAAAACTTTTAATCAGATTTCATCTAAATCATCCAGTTTATCGACGCGATTTTTGTAGTCTTCTGCAGATGTCACATCCCACAACAATGTAGGACATATTTCTATCAGATCAAGAGTGTTTTCAGTTCTCCACGAAATGACAAACTAGAACATAACGGGGGAAAAATCAGGAACTTATGTGCTCTATAATCTATACGATCAACAGAATCAGACTGGCCCGCGTTGTTAGTCTTTTTTAACACCGCATCTAACTATCCGTTTAGGTTATTGGTTTATGCACTAATTACACTTATGCGTTGGAGATTAAGAGAGCTGAATTTATAGGAAGTCTACCCGCATTTGCGTAGGGAGAGATTGGAAAACCATTTATGAAAAACAAACCTCAGTACACCCGACCGGGATCGAACCCCAATCTTCCTCATCTTCAGCAGTCTAGTCTATTGCGAGAGTGACGCCTTAGACAATGCGGCCACCAAAGTGGGTCGTTGATTATCGTCGACAATGTTTGCAAACACGTCCAGAAACGCTAACTTTGTTTCTTGCAATCCATTTGAAATGGATGACAAGAAACGGTGTTTCATCTTTGGGAAACACAAAGAAAATACGAAAAAACGTTTGCCAACAGATCACAATCTGTTTTCGAAAAACTCTAAAAGAAAAGTCGAAAACAAGAGCAATATTATTTGCATATGTATGCAAAGAAAGTTTCCGGAAAATGTTTCCGAGTGATTTCTAGGTTCAAAGTTAACTTAACGTTAACGCAACGTAAAAATTACTCTCCTGTCTTAAAATGGAAACCATCAAGATGTGCTTAGCTTAAAGCTGCACCTACAACGTTTGAATTAATTCTTTTTAGCATTTAATTTTTTTTGGAAAAAAAATCTGTATTCTGAAATTAACAGTTCATTACCTTAAAAAAACATACTGCTGTGGACCGGACCTTTCACAATATTCTAATCGTTACATATAAGAACCTCATACGTTTATTGAAGTTTTAGGACTTGGGTAGTCAAACTTCAACATAAACGCTTAAGTAGACGATTCTTCTTCTTAAGTCAACAGCGCGAAGGTTGGTTTGTTGGAATTTCCATCCATCCGGAGCTGGGCATCCACTCAGCCCTCCAACTGGTTAGTGTTGCCTACACCATCTGGTAGAAAACCGTCCCCATGGTGTAGTGGTCAGTGAACCTGGCTACGAGTCTAGAGGTCCCGCGTTCGATTCCCGGCTGGAACCTTAGGTATTTTTCTCGAAATAGTAATCACGCCAACGGTCACAAAGGGTTTGGTTAGTTAGGCTTAAGTTAGGTTAAGGGGCTTCCATTGGTTACATGCCCTAATCGGGACATGACAAGAGCCTCCACAGAAAGAATGTACGATTAGTACATGCGAGCATCCCCTGGGCAACGATACATTAATACTGGCTAATCCTTCTACAAACTTAGCTACGAATGTTGTAGGTCAGGCAATCAATTGTATATATATGTATGTGAAAGCCAAATTTGTAGGCCCTTTCGCTCTCGCTCATAGAAATTCAATGTAGAAGGTATATATGGTAGAAATCTCATGTACTAAGGGAGTTCGAAAAATGTGGTACTTCCCCGTTTCCTTCCACACTGAATTTCTATGAGCGAGAGCGAAAGGGCCTATAAATTTGGCTTTCACATTCCTTCCCGGGTTCTTTTACCGGCCACAATCGACATGGGACTGATGGCTTTACTTCCCATCCTAAGAAAGTTATGCGAGGGATTTTCATCGCTCAAGAAACATCCAACAACTCCGGCTGGGTTTGAACCCACAATCATCGGGTCCTTAGTCAAGCACCCTACCCCAAGGCCACCGAGGTCGACAAAAGAGTTATTTATGCAACTTAGCTATTTAGGAACATGCTTTAGCAACTGCGTTAAGATGTCGAGTTGGAGGAATTAATTGATACCAACTGCCTACAAAGGCAAAATACGCGATCCACTTTCAGAGAGGAAACGGTTACAAAAGTTACTAAATACAATTTCATATCTCACGTTATATAATGTTATTAATATTGTCAGCAAAAATAAAAGAAGTTTGTATTCAATTTTTATCACATTTAGATAAATGTCAACAGATAATGGACCATGTCTACAGTCCAATTATTTCCAAAAGGAACCTTCAAGAAAATAAAAAAACTAATTTTTAGCAGCCAAAATTGATAAGAAGTTATTATATTTTTACTATTTTATAAGTAATGATAATATCTATCAAAAGTGACAGCTTCAGGTCACATGACTTGATGTATGAGCATGTGAAAGTAGATCTAGTAGCTTTTCTAGCGCTCAGAACGTATTATGAAAATTTAACTATAGCTTCTGGTTCATGAAACTACAAATTACACCATTCCTCGCCCATTGTGCATATTTAATTTCATTTCACATCACTATACTATAAAGCCACATGACTGACTCACTCACTGATTATGATTAATGTTTACCAACTTCCAGATGAGCTAGACACTTGAAATTTGGCAATCTTATAGCTTCTAGCCTGTAACCGACGGGAAAATTCCAAAAAGCTAAAAAGATTAATTCTTAACCCCCGAAAAGAATTCAAAATGGTGGAGCAACTTTAAAGTCGGTACGGACCTTTTTTTTTGGAGGCCTTTTGTGGCTAAACGGTAAGACCTAACAAAAAACGGATTGCACCAGAGCTAGATTTTTTTATTTTAGGTAAATTTTGCACATTTTCCACACATTTTTTAATTTTCTGACACACTTATGGGACAGCTATAATCGTAAACTTGTAAAAATAAATCAACGTTCAAAACAACGCTGGGATTAAATTAGTTGTAGGGAGTGCCAGGCCTCCACCGTGGTTCGGATACCACGTTAAACTGTAGGTCCTTCATTTAATCTCACAATCACCCTACCATTACATATTAGCGTAAGTGCGTATAGCCCGAACGGGTAGTAAGACGCGGTGCTAATAATAATAATAATAATAATAATAATAATAATAATAATAATAACATTAGTTTACATTCACTGAGGGTTTGGGGGCGGAGCCCAAAGCGAGCAAAGCGAGTCCGGATTTATATAATCCATACATAAGCGTTGATATATTCAATAACTCCCAAAGGTCAAATCAGCTACTTTTCCCCAGTGCTAGTGAATGTTAACTAAAGGAAATAGAGTGGACCTTTCAATCAAGATGACGGAAAGAAAGTTGAAAGTCTGGACGCGAGATAAAACCAAAATTCGGCGAGTAAAGACAAACAAATAAACCGGACGAGAAGTAAGACGCCGGAAATATCCGTGTGGAAGCGATCACATTGTTCAATTAATTTAAATTAGTTGAAATACTGCAACTGATAAAACGTCCTACAGGGCTAACCTTTTAAGAGTTATTGTGAGAGAATAATTTTGGATTACGAGAGGCCCGAGAAGGGGCATAAATACCTACACAATCAAGGACAAATTTACAAATATAATAATAATAATTTCAATTTCCTTTATTATAGTGCTGGTCAACAGTCGTAAGACCAGGCCAGCACTGAAAAGTACACAAGTACCATACAAATACAAACGATGAGTAGTTACAAGTAATTAATAATGATAAGAATACAAAATAGCAATAATAACAAATAGATTAAGAGTAGTTAAAAGCAGCAACAATATGCAAAAAATAAATCAAAATATTGTAAATTTAAATATTATAGGCAGAACCTCTATATGATAAATTATTGATATGGGATTTCCTTAAATAATAATAATAATAATAGTTGACAGTGGAAAATGTCGCCACCAGGAAGGTCTGCGGTGATACAAATGTCAAAGCCCTGGAAGTATGCTACTCTAAGTTACACAACAAACATTATTTATCCTTGCGATAAAGAGAGATAAAGGAATGGAAATAACTTAGTCCACTCAAGCGAGTATAAAAAACATAACCAAATATCCGGTAAGTAAAGACAAAGCATTCGAAATACTCTAGCTCAACCTAGCTTAATCAAATGTTACGTAGGTCTATAGTAGGATCTCCTTAGGAATAACTGTTTTTAAAGTGTGTTGCAGGGGTAGTCAAACGGAGCTAGGGGTTATTATTGTTCTCTTAATTGCCATAAAAATATGTATACATTTATAATTATGTCCTCAATTAGGTCTTTTGCCTTGAAAATATATTCTTATTTTAGTTAATTTAATTCATGTTTTTAACCCACTTCGACTGCTGCATGATCTAAGCTAGTGGTATTCAACTTTTTTACTCACGTACCCCCTTCCATGTCTAACCCCGTTCAGCTTTGAAATGTGGTGCTGGAGAAGTCCTTAAAAGAATGTGTGAGAAGAGAACCATTTAGGATGTGATTTTGCGGTGCAAATCAAACGGGATTGGACACATCCTTAGGAGGAACTGTCTTCACTTCTGCACGACGTCATGGAAGGCAAGGTTGAGGGAAAGAGGAGCTTAGGAAGAAGGAGGATTCAAACATTGGATGGCTTGAAAGAAAGAAGAAAGTTTTTAGAGCTCAAGCAGGAGGCAGAGGACAGGGCGCATTGGCGGTCTAAGTTCACTGGCAAAAAGAATGGACCTGTCGTAAGATAGAACACCTAATGATAATAATAATTTGTACCCCAATGTTTTTATGCATGATGCAACATGTTTTGTAGTCTACATTTATAATAAATAAAATGAACCAAATCCAAAATAATGTAATCAATAATAACTTTTAAATGAGAAATATGTGTAGGTTACATATCTATTTTAAAATTATGCAACCCCTGAGATGTCTTGGCTTACCCCAGGATGAGTTCCACTGATCTAAAGCGCCGCTCTCACGAAAGACTGAAGATGGAGAGAGAGATACGACCCTGGTCAGCTGAACTGAGGGGGAGGGGGTTTCCTAAATGGTTTCCCACTCTTTCTCAACGCAAACTCTGTTACACTTCCTCTAAGTTAAATCTTCATCCTCCCTAACCTATTAGTGTAATTAGTACATCGAAGCATATAGCCTGAATGTGTAGTGAAATACGGTGCCAAGTAAATAAATAAATGGACCGTCCTTATCTGACAGTTACAAAATTTACGCAAACTAATTTAATTCAGTAACACGTCAAGTGATGTTATCTGCAACTGTCCCTTGTGGTAGATATTATCAATATATATAAAATAACACCAATAATATAGTGAAATGTTATCAATGTTTGCCGCAAAAAATTATATTTGTATTTTATAAAAATCTCGTTCTAGCAGAATATTATTGTAGAGACTAGAGTTGAAAACATCGACCAAAGATCACTGTATTTATCTAAAAGCCATATGCCAATCACATGGCTTCAAGATTCACGGATTGGCATATAAATACATGAAAAGTGGATCCGCTAGCTGATTGAACTATTGCGTGAGGCTCTTCATATAACGACACGACTATACGCATATGGTGAAGTAATGGAAGTGACCTAACATAACCTAACCTAACCAAGGGTTACGTAATCATCAAGTTCCCCAGTAGCAAGGGAGACAAGTGCAAAATAGTTGTCGTGGATATAAACGATATTAGTTGCAAAAAAAAAAAAAGTTTTCATCCTCGCATCTGTTGTATCCATTGTAACACTTTCTAACAGAGAGGGGTAATAAATTACCCACTGGGCAGCGGCGGACAGAAAACTTCAAGTCATCGTGTCAAGAACTGGGTCATGGCACGCGACAGACGTCATGAATGAATTAACCTCTTGGATACATCGATAGTGCGGCCATTCCAGCTGAGGTTGTGTGGCGTCACCGTTACTATGGCAACGGCTTTCTTTCATTTTCTTCCCAGCGTCTCTTGTTACTATGGCAACGGCGTTCTTTCATTTCCTTCCCAGCGTCTCTTGTTTCTATGGCAACGGTTTTCTTTCCCTCTCAGCGTCTCTTGTTACTATGGCAACGGCATTCTTTCATTTCCTTCCCAGCGTTTCTTGTTACTATGGCAACGGCTTTCTTTCCTTTCCAGCGTCTCTTGTTACTATGGCAACGGCTTTCTTTCCTTTCCAGCGTCTCTTGTTACTATGGCAACGGTTTTCTTTCCTTCCCAGCGTCTCTTGTTACTATGGTAACAGCGTTCTTTTATTTCCTTCCCAGCGTCTCTTGTTACTATGGCAACGGTTTTCTTTCATTTCCTTCCCAGCGTCTCTTGTTACTATGGCAACGTCTTTCTTTCCTTTCTTTTATTTCCTTCTCAACGTCTCTTGCTACCATGACAACGGCGTTATTTTATTTCCTTCCCTTCGTCTTTAGTTACTATGGAAACGATGTTCTTTTTTTACTCACCGGCTTCTCTTGTTACCACAACAACGGTTTTATTTTTCTCCCCAGCGTCTTTAGTTGGAGTTGCGATGGTTATGTGGCTTAGGGATCATTGTTCGATTCCAGTATGTGTGCGTGGTATTCATGTCACCTAACATTTTAATCCCCGGTGCTAAGGTTTGGTGACTTTTTTTTTTTTTT
>CABEEJ010000496.1:158939-235819 GCA_901482245.1 Timema douglasi | reverse complement strand
AAACAATACTTACACCTAGCAAACAGTGTTATTTAGGAAGTCAAATAATACTTACACCTAGCATAAAGTGTTATTTAGGAGGTCAAACAATACTTAGACCTAGCATAGTGTTATTTAGGAGGTCAGACAATACTTAGACCTAGCAAACAGTATTATTTAGGATTTGAATTAACTGTTCTGTCACTTAGCCCACTCTTAACTGGATGATATCAAAGTTTGTCGAGCAGTTGGTCCTCTCGTGTCGACCACTTGGTTGTCTATCACTTTGTACTCCTATACTTGAGCTTGTCTAGCAGTTGGTCCAAGTCGTGTCGGCCACTTGACTCACCCAGCCTTCCAAATAATTGTTTTCATTTTGTCTACCGGTTGGTTGTCTATCACATGGTCCAGCTCGTGTCGATCACTTGGTCCGTGTCGTTTCTTCGTGTCTAGCAGTTTGCTGTCTACCACTTTGTCCTCTCGTGTCGACCACTTTGTTGTCTATCACTTTGCCTGCTCCCGTTTGGAAGGGTAGTAAGACGTGGTGGAAAAATACTTAGTATTTAAATTATATATTAAAATGACTAAAAAATGACACCAGCTATGGGAAATGGAACTCGTGACCCTTGACTTAGAGTGCCAATGATATCTACATAAGGCTATAACACTGAATAGCTTAGTGTTATATAATTTAAGTGGTAAACCAAGGATACTGGGTTCCAATCCCGGCTCAGGTGTCATTTTTCAACTATATTTGCTCGGGAGAAATTTATTTGGTTTAGTGATTGTTGGTACACGTGGGCTACTAAATTAAAATTTCATCCCTCTGCGTAAGGTACAGTAGCCCCGTGGCTTCTTTGGTGCTGACTGACAGCTCACAGCTGACGGCTTTGAAAAGTTACCAGACCAAATTATGTATCCCTACATTGAACCATATGATCTGCAAAAACATGTGTTTAGCAGCTGTCAGTCAGCACCAAAGAAGCCATGGGGCTACTGTAGATATCGTACAACGATCATGACAGATACACAAACTTTTAATTTTATTAATATAAAAGATATAAGAAGATTTAAAAAATGTATACTACCACGTCTTACTACCTGTTCAGGCTATACGCATGTGTGATTAAAAAAATACTCTAAAGGGATAAGGATGAAGAAGGAAAAATGTTAGAGGTAATTTACCCACATTTGCGTGGGAAACCATTTGGAAGAACCACTCTCAGTAGACCTGACCGGGATTCGAACCCCAATATCCCCGTCATCAACAAGCCAGTCCAACACGAGAGTGACGCCTTGTACCGTTCTGTAACTGAAACGGGCAAGAAAAAGAAGAAAAATAAAATTAAAATGCAGCTCAGTGAAAGGCTGTCATTCGCTTCCGCGGATAATCTCCATCCGTATAAAATCTTTGTAATTAAAAAATCTGTAAAAAAAAATTCATTCTTATAGCTTTCTTAAGGTTTCAAACAATTCTCTAAGTACAATCTGAATAATTATTTACTTAAATTAATATGTGAAACAAGTGCACTCATTTCTTACAATGTTATCATTTATCCTGGGAGTAATTAAAACTAGGAGCAAATTCTAAAAATACATTTTATGTATGTGTCAAAGATAGAAACTATTGTTTCTGGGTGATATGCACATATCTGGGGCAGGGGTTAACCTATTTAATATTATTAGAGACGGTAGCTCCAGGGGTGTAGTGGAGCGGGAACGCCGTTCTGGCACTACTCTTCGTGGAAAAATATTCAATATATATATATATATCTTTTTATAAATTTTTTATATTATGCAACTCTAAGTTAACTAATTGATTTCATATCAATATTATGTTAAATCTTTTTTCGTACTATGAGTCAATAAATTCTGTTAAAATCTATTGTGCTCCATGATAATTTTTGAAATCTTAGGGGAAGTGTGCTAAGTAAGTTTCTGCCTTAGTAACCATTAAAAAATGCTCCAAATAGCTTCTAGAGGCAGAGAAAGAATCTTACCTGACAGCTAGAAATGTTACTATATAAACTTTCACGTGTTCATACGTCAAGCCATATGATAGGCAGTCGACACTTTTAAGAGATATTTTCAATACTTAACTATAATAATATAGTATGTTATCAATGTTGACCTAAAATAATATGTTAGTATTCTCTAAAAGGCCTTTCCAATGAAAATTGGACTGTATAATGTTGTCTTAAGTTTGTGACGACGATTATTTTTTTGCCCCGCTTCTTACCACCCGTCCAACCTGTTCACTTATTTACTCTAATAAAGAAGAAATTATTATGTTAGAATTTATAGTAAATGTATTCACGTTTTCGTGGAAGGAGAGTGTTCAGCCACCCATATTACATCCCACCGGGATTAGAACCCCGATATCCCCGTCACCAGATATCCAGTAAATTAAGAGCTGTCCAACACCTTAGCTCAGCCAGTAGCATGCACGCTTAGTGAGCTAAAGGTCCCGAGTTCAATTCCTATCATGGCAGAAAAATTAATCGTTCGTGAAATGTAGGTCTCCCCTTTCACAGTGATGAATTAACAGCCGGAGGACTGGGTGTTGTGTCTGTTTCTTATGTAAGTTAATTTATAAGTAATTTGCTGATATCAGTCGAGTCACAAAGAGCACTTTAAAAAACTTACCGTATATATATTTTTGTTATAAGTTAATTTATAAATAGAGTGCTGATATAATCACTCTATTCACAAAGTGCAAGTCAAATAACTTCTATTTTTTATTTTTTTAGAATGATGCCTTACACCATGTGACCATTGATGCGCGCGCGAATAATTTTGTTCGCCAAACTTATCTTCCGCGTTTCTCAACAAACATAACGTTCATGTTATTGTTTGATGTGTAACATTGTTAAAACAACTCTCAGCCAATACTATCTCGACGTGTGTGTCAATGTAGTTTCAAGCATGTGTTACCACACGACCTTGAATATCATTTGTCGCATGTTTCGTATTTGAATTGTTCGGAATGGCATAAATAAAACAATGGAACCTGTTCTGGAAGCGACTACCGCGCCACGAAGCTCGTATTAACCCAAGAGAGCAACGTCACGCCAACAGTAGAAAGTTGATTGTCATTGTCTTTGAAGCGAAGTGATTTCCAAAGTGGATTCGCCCATGCATTCACAGCTCGTGTCACACCGCTACTGACGGGTCTAGCTCGCCGCCCTCTTGACTACAATTGGTCTAGAAGCTCGCTTACAATGTTTACAGTAGGTGACCTGGCGGTCTAGAGGTAAGGTGTCGGACTTCTGTGCTGGGGGTCCGGAGATCAATCCTAGGTCCCGGCACAGATTTATCTGATTACCAAACCCTTCCTTCACCTCTGACAAGACATCTTGTGAATGTGGGGAATGCCAGGCCTCCACCGTGGTTCGGATTCCACGTTAAACTGTAGGTCCTCCTTTTCATCTCACAATCACCCTACCATTACACATTAGCGTAAGTGCGTATAACCCTAACGGGTAGTAAGACGTGGTGCTAGTAATAATAATAATAATAATAATAATAATAATACAATGTTTACAGTCGCTAACGCCCCCTAAACTCTCACCGTGAAGAAGGCTTAGTTAGGCTACAGCCCAGTTTTCATAGGACATCTAACATCTACAAAAGTTACTTGATCTACAATTACGTATCCATACGTCAAGTCATGCTATCCGGAGCTGTCACTTTAGAAGTAAAGTGCTCGTCTAGGTACTCAGTGTTCGTGGGTTCAAACCCAGTCGGGGTTGACTGATTTTTCTTGAGCGATAAAATACCGTAGCACAACCTCCTTCGGAGGGGAAGTACAGCCGCCTGTCCCATGTCAATTGTGGCCTGTAAAAGAACCGCGGAAAGTATGTGAAAATACCTTTCCCGGCAAAATGTGTAGGCTCTTTGTCGCTCGCTTGTGTAAATTTAGTAAGGAAGGCAACGGAGAACCACCACATTTTCTGAACTCCCCTAGTGCATGGTATTTTTCTGCCAGATGGTGTAGGCAGCACTAACCAGCTGAAAGGCTGGGTGCATGGCCGGCTCCTGATAGAAAGAAAAACATCAAACCAACTTTCAGGTTGTTAACATAAGAAGAAGAATCAATAACTATAAAATAACAACAATAATTCAACGAGGAAAGCAACCGCTTGTACAATTAATTTAGCATGACTAGCGAAGCTTATAAGATAGAAATTATATTTTAGTTACGGATAAAGCTGTATCAAGCAACGTTTCCGTTTCGTGAGTTGTAAAAATGACACCTGGACATTGGAATTGAATCCGGGACCCCTAATTTAGCGCACCAATGCTCTTACTACTGAGCTATTTAAGAATTATTCCGTTTTCAAGGTCAGTTTTCACTCAAATACAATCAAATGTAATCAATGTTGACGGCAAAAAATTATGTTTGTATTTATTAAAAGGTTCTTCCAAATGAAAATTGGACTGTATGTCATTTAAAGAGAAAAATAAAGAAGGATATATTTTAAAATTATACAACCCACACCGGCGGTGATCGGGTGGTCTAAGGCGTGAGGCTCACAATGTAAATAATTGATTATAAAAATTGCTATCAATTATAATAACATTAAGAATGAGGAAGAGGGAATTTTTGAGAAAATGTACACACAATTGCGTGGAGGGAGAGTGGTAAAATATTTAGGACAAAAAATACCCTCAGTACAGCAGGCTGGGACTCGAACCTTGACGATCCCAGCAGCGGCAAACAAGAATAAATTAGCTTGAAATTAAGACCACGTGCCCACCATCTCAAAACACTATTGTATTTGGGTTTATTATTGCGAGTTATACACACCGGTGACCACGTGGATCAAGATGTCAGTCAAGCTTGCAATAGACTGGGATAGTGAATATAAGATCAAGGTTCGAACCTTGGAGGGTGGTTTTCCTGTTATCTCCCAACTAATACGGGTGCACTTCCTCTTTACTAGCTTCCTTATTCCTACATCAAGCCGTTAATTATCGTGGTGCTAAACGTATTAAGGAACAAGAAGAAATACCCGCTTAGGGGCCGCATGGTCTAAGGCGTCACTCCCACAATAGACCGGACTGCCGATTAGAGAGAGATTAGGGCTCAAATTCCAGTCAGGTGATTTTTCCCTAAAGGATTTTACACTCTACCCCTATGCAAATGTGGGCACACGTCCTCTAAAATCAACTTGCCTCATCCATAGAACATTAGCGTACTTAGAACAGAAGCGTATAGCCCAAACGGGTAGTAAGACGCGATGTTAAAAAAAAGAAGAAATAATTATTTATAGATCTGTGCGTTAGACTTCCAACACAGCATAGATACTATCCGGTACAGCCTAGTCTGCCCCTGTGTACTAAAACATCAGTATGAAGGACTAAGGCCTTTCGACTACTTAGTGATTGAAGTCACTAGCTTGTCGATGTATATACTTGGTGGTACCGCGTCTTATTATTCGTTCGGCTTACACGCTTATGTAGGCTACTAATTACGCTAATGGTTTTATGGAGGAGGAAGGTTATATTTAGAAAAAATGTACCCACATTTGCGTATAGTGGAGAACTATTTTGAAAAACTACCCTCAGTACACCCGATTGAGACTTGAGCCTCGATCTCCCCGTCATAGGCAGTCTAGTCCTCTGCGAGAGTAGTGCCTTAGACCGTGCGACCACCGAAGTGGGTTAGTATGTATTAATATAACGTCTAATAGCTTGAGTGCCAAGGAGGATTTAGTTCTTTATTATTATGATTATAGATATAAGAGACGTAACCAAAGAAGATAGTGGATTCGTCCATACATTGAAACTAGTATAAACTGCAGACTATTAATTATAATGATAATAATAGTAATAATCGACTATTTGTGGCGAGAAAGGGACTGTACAAAAATTATGCGAAATCTAGAACGTTGTGCATAATGTAGAAGGAAAGATACCTTGAATAGTTAATTAAATGTTCCATATTGTTTATTCATGATGATTTGAGTTTGTAACTGAGGTATCTCAGCGACTTGCATGTGGAGTTTCCAGTGAATAGTCACAGACGCGTCGCAAACTGGTTAGCAAACAGTAGCCCCGTGAGCAGAAATACATTTTTGGTGACGCTCAAGCTACTGATTGGTTACTCATGTCACTTTTTAGTCTTATTTGAGTATCTTCGTGGGCAAAATGCTGCTGGTTACAGTTTAATAAATTTTAACTTTGAGACAAAAAGCGGTGTTATTTGTAAAATTTAGTATTTACAACATTTAAACGTTCAACTAGTGTTGATGAAACTGGAGAGGACAAGGAGACACTCTCCTATGGAAAGAACCCCCACCCCCCTACCAACTTTTTAATACATTTTCTTCCTCTGTCCCCCCCCCCCCCCCCCCTAATTCAAAACCCCTCNCCCCCCCCCCACTATATATTTCAAATCCTCTGATATTATCGAATATGAAGCTAAAAGATGGCCTTAAAACAAACTCCAAATAACTTCTAAATGCATACAATTTTCAAAAATTTCCCGAAGAAGACCACTTCAAATATCTTCTTTAAGCATACAAATTTCTAAAAATTTCGCGGCAAGAATACTCCAAAAGGTTAATATAACTATAATATTTTAAAAAATTTGGGAGGAAGACCACTCCAAATATATTTTAAGGACATACAATTTTCAAACATTTATGGGTGAGGGCTGAAGGGAGGGGGGCAAGGCAAGTCCCTACACAAATAATGTTGCGCCGCCTCTGGTTGGTTCAGCCAATGGAAATTAAATGTCGAGAAAACACAATGACATCTAGTGGCGTGTTTGGCACTAGATCAAACAGGTGAATGTTATGATTCGCTTATAATCGTAGTTAGTTATTAAACTGATCAACTATCTTATGCTATGCTGGCGGCCGGGGTTCAATCCCAGGTCCCGGCAAAGATTTATCTGATTACCAAACCCTTCCTTCACCTCTGACAAGACATCTTGTGAATGTGAGGAATGCCAGGTCTCCACCGTGGTTCGGATTCCACGTTAAACTGTAGGTCCTTCATTTCATCTCACAATCACCCTACCATTACACATTAGCGTAAGTGCGTATAACCCGAACGGTTAGTAAGACGCGGTGCTAATAATAATAATAATAAACTATCTTATGTTTCAAAGCAATCATAATAAGTTATATATATATATATATATATAAGCATTATTTTGCTCCCTTTTCACATATTATTATAATTACATGAAAATGGTTGACGGCAGTTGAACCTCCAACTGTAGCATTATTATTATTATTATTATTATTATTATTATTATTATTATTATTATTAGCACCGCGTCTGACTACCCGTTCGGGTTCTACGCACTTACGCTAATGTGTAATGGTAGGGTGATTGTGAGATGAAATGGAGGACCTACAGTTTAACGTGGAATCCGAACCACGGTGGAGGCCTGGCATTCCCCACATTCACAAGATGTCTTGTCAGAGGTGAAGGAAGGGTTTGGTAATCAGATAAATCTATGCCGGGACCGAGGATTGAACCCCGGCCGCCAGCATAGAAGTTTGACACCTTACCCCTAGACCGCCAGGTCCAACTGTAGCAAACTAGAAACACTCCACAAGGAAATACTTATTCTTTATTGACTAGACATGGGGTGGGGGAAACCTTATCGCCAGTCGCCGCAAGTGGTGATTAAGGTTCAAACCCCGGTTGGGTGTATTGAGGGTGGTTTTCCCTAAATGGTTTGCCACTCTCCCTCCAAGAAAACGCGGGTACACTGTCTATAAAAAAAATTGAATTTCGTCCCTCTTAACACATTATAGTAATTTGTACACTGTATATGCTTGTAACCCGAACGGCCGTTCGGCTGTTGCCCGACTCAGAATATCTACCTTGACTGTTATGCCAAGCTAGGGCATCTGCGAAAGGGCTGATTTGTTGTTTGAGTACAGAGTCATTGTCATGACTCTTAACCTCGCGCATGAACTTATTTACCAGATGAAATGAAACCGATGTAACCCGAACGGACGCGGTGATAAATATATATATATAATGTAAAATAGTGCTAAGAAAGTAAAATGTGATCAATGTCAACCAGCAAATACTGTGTTAGTATTTTCTAAAAGGTTATTCTTACCAGAATCTGACTATAGCTCGCACAATTTAACCGAACGAAGTATAGTTTCGTATCGCATTAAATTCATCAGACGAGTCGTAAGAACAATTTTCTGCGTCGTCACGCTGATGTCAGGGGTTAAAGCGCGGCGTTGTTTGTCCTTTGGGATGCTTCTTTATTTACTCGCGGTCATTATTTCGTCGGGGAAAGCCGAAATTGCGACATGACGTCACTCTAATTTGTTCAAAACACTCGACATAAAGATACTAAGGATCCTAATTAAGGTTCCACCTTCCCCTGTTACACGTCTTACTACCCATACGGGTTATTCTCATATTCACAATAGCAAGGTAAGTATAAGAATGGTAGATATTTAACGAAAATTTACCCGTAATTACGTGGAAGGGTGGATTTTAAAAAATTAAGGGGAAAAAACAACCCAGTACACTCGTCCGGTATTCGAACCTCAATCTTCCCATAGTTCTCAAACCAGACTGGACGAGACTGACGCCTTTGTCCATGTGTCCAACTGTGCAGGTATTTTTATTTGTATGAAAATCGATTATTAATATTTTCTTTAAATTTACTTTTTTTTTTTTTTTAGATTTTAGCTTGATTTTTTAATACTGTTCTACTTTTATGTATTCAAAAGGGAAGACTAAATTTCAGAAAAACAACAAGTTATTTCGACAGCAATTTCTCAAATTATATAACGGTCTAAAAAACTAGTCCATTTCCTTCGAGGAATATAGTATTTTTTTTAGCGCCGCGTCCTACTACATGTTTGGTTTGTATCATATGTACTAATTACTCTAATGAATAAGGGATGAGGAAGGAACCCGCATTTGCGTGGAGAGACAGTGGACAACCATTTAACAAAAAAAACACCCTCAGTATATTCTGCCGGAATTCGAACCCTGATCTCCCTGTCATCGGTAGTCTAGTCTATTGTGAGATTTATGCCTTAGAGCAGAGGTCCCCAACCTTTTTGGACCTTAGAGCACATTCAAAACTAACGGTAGTTATAGCCGAACATAATTCATAATGCAAATAACACACACACAAAAATACATATTATTGAAAATTTTGTGAGTTAAAAAAAATTAAATTCGCAGATAAAATAACGCAAATGGTATACACGCAAAGTTAGTCCAAAACCAGTTTAAACAATTTAAACAATTTTCACCAAACCAAAAGTCAATGTCAATAAATAAAAAAAGTACTGCTTTATTTACGATTTTAACAAGACCAAAATAAATACACAAGGAACTATTTAACTACTCACTAACATTTTGGTGCTTAGGTACATTTAAAAAAAATATGTTTATTCTGTGTTTATTCACGCAACAAAGCTGGGTCGACCCATGTCAAGATATTTACAAAAGAAATAGGAAGTATTAGCATAGTATTAGTGAGAATAATGATAGTTCCGGGTAATAAAGTAAACTTTGAAAATGAGCCGGCAAAGAAAGAGGAAAGATAGGGAGGGATTGGAAAAAGGGAGGGTTTTCAATCACCAACTTCTTGAGAACAGCATACCTGGAGATTAGCACAAACTTGATTTTTGTCGGAAAAATGACAGATTAAAATTATTAGTCAATAGCTTTTCAGCTGTGGTCAAAAAGTCGCGGGCAGACGCAAAAGGCTTGGCGGGCGCCTTGGTGCCTGCGGTCATAGGGTTGGTGATCCCTTCCTTAGATCATGCGTACACCGAAGCAGGCTATATATACACACAGTATATAGTTTACATTAGTTGGAGAATGAATGAATGCTATACCGATGCTATATAAATATGGTTGAGATCTCTAAAAAAACAACTGTCTAGAGCTGTAGATCCACATAAAAATAACAAAACTTCTCAACTGTCGGTAGGCTTCACTACGAATTCACTGTCTTGAACTAAGCGAGAAAGTTGACTCGAACAATTTTTTCACCTGAATACGGCTCGTTTTATTATAGATATCAAACTATGTCAAGAAATAATTAAAATTACACATTGGCTCTGAAATGGTCTGCGGTCAACTGAGCCCATTCATGTCCTGAGCGTGTGGACAGATGCGTTTCAAACACACACACACACACACACACATATATATATATATATATATATTAAATCTGGTGAAAATGAAAACCTAATCACAGTTTTTTCGTTCGAATATTTACGGTATACTAGACCAGTTATATTTTAAAACAAAATAAACAGAATGTTTTTTCTTTTAGGGGTGACAAATGGCAATTGCGAAACCTCTTTTTTTTTTAAACTCATTATCACATGAATAACTATCATTTTCTCTGTGATTATAAAGTTTAAGTTAAATAATTTATTGATAATGGCAATGAAGAATAACCTTATTTTTATCGAGATCCTCGAATGTCTACGCCCGAAACTAATTAATTTTCTTCAGTGATTAAATAACAATCATCCTGTCAGACCATAAAGTGATGAAACGAGTTTTAGACGTATTTATCTAGGAGTACATAGATAAATGTATGAATTGATAATAAATTTGATTAATTAATTTCATCTAGTGTGTGTATGTGAGATCCATGTATATCAGATGTGTTTTAAGTTTTAAATATTTAACCTCGTGATATCAATAAGGAAGGAAACATATATTTACCTTAAAATATTTTTTTTTTTTTTTTTAATTTAGCCTTCGAAGTGACTTAATGGAACAATAAAAAATATATGGGTATTAAATACACCTGAATATTAATCGATAACACAGATCGAAACTTATTACAAATTGGTTTTCAGTCGTCCTTTGTGAGAAAAGAATTTCGCTACATCTATGATTACAAACAAATTACTTAACGTCAAAACTGACCTTGATTCTTGTTTGAAGAGCTTTGAGGAAATTCGATCAAACCGAAAATGTCAGTTCAATCGAGTGGCGAATATAATACGTACTTTTTAATCTGATGAAACAACTATTTTGTAACACAAACCTGCGTGCCATTAAGAGTCGTCCTCTGAAATAGTATTTTAATAGTATGTTCACCCACTACAGTGGCCGTGTGATCTAAGGCGTCACTCTCGTGTTAGACTGGACTGCTGATGATGGGGAAATCGGGATTCGAATCCCGGTCTGGTATACTGAGGGTGGTTTTCCCTGAATGTTTTCCCGATCTCTTCCACGCAAATGCAGGTAAAGTCTGTTCAGCGTAAGAATTGTTTTCTGAAAGGCCTTTTTCCTTACCAGAAATCTATTGTATAGTAGAATATTGGTTGGAAAAAAGACCTTTTAGAGAGTAATTCCTACCGTGAATGGAGTATAGTAGTATTTTAGTATTTAGCACCGCGTCTTACTAACCGTTCGGGTTATACGCTTTAAGTACTAATTACGCTAATGGATTGAGAAGGTTGAATTAGAGGAAGTGAACCCACATTTGCGTGGTGGTAGAGTGAAAAACCACTTAGGAAAAACCACCCCAGTTCACCCGACCGAGATTCGAACCTCGATCTCCCCGTCCTCAGCTGTTGAGCTCAACACGACTAGCGCGTTAGCCAACTACGCCACCGAGGCGGGTGCATGGAATATAGATTACATCTAAAATGATTTCCTCCTCGTCCCTACCCCAATAAAGTAATTATCATTATATGTTAACAAACTGAGCAGGTAGTAAGTAACACGTGGAGATGTAAAAGTATGCACCGGGAGGAAATAAGCGTGCGTAGGAAGGAGACGCTCCAAGGAATATTAAAACCTACACTGGTACTATAGGGAGATTAGTTCCCCGTGGCGAGAAGTTCAAGATTCGTCAGGTGTACCTGAGGTGGTTCTCTACGCGTTTCTAAATTATTATTTTTCAATATCTAAGGTCCAAATCCTGAACCTACTGATTATATCAGCACAAGACTTATAAGCAAACTGAAATCTAGAACAGATACAACACCCAGCCCTCCGCCCGTTAAAAGGGAAATCCAACCTGAACAATTATAATTTTTTCGCACATGCTAGGAATCGAACTAGGGACCTTTAGCTCGGTAAGCAGACACGCTACCGATTGATCAATGGCGTCTGACTTCTACACGTTATCCACGGCACTGTGTCTTTTGAATCCCTTCTCTCCAATACGAATGTATTTCCTCCACGATGCCCTCCTCATCTCTAACTCTTAGATTAGCGCACCCACCTTCATTTGGCTCGAAAAAGCTTAATTCTTCCCCCGAGCTGGAAGCTTCGTTGATCGATCTCCTGTGCATCTTGGAGACTCAAGGTCACTAAGGGCGGGCTTACTGGAGGCTGGGTCACATGCCTTGGGGACTTTGCTGACAAACATAAGACAGACAAAACTGGCGGGTTCACAGTACACATACATGTTCATATTTATAGACAAACACTTAGGGTGGGTTCACAGTACACATACATGTTCATATTTATAGACAAACACTTAGGGTGGGTTCACAGTACACATGTATGTTCATACTTAGAGACAAACACTTAGAGCGGGTTCACAGTACACATACATGTTCATATTTATAGACAAACACTAAGGGTGGGTTCACAGTACACATGTATGTCCATATTTATAGACAAACACTTAGAGTGGGTTCACAGTACACATGTATGTTCATACTTAGAGACAAACACTAAGGGCGGGTTCACAGTACACATACATGTTCATACTTAGATACAAATACTAGGGATGGGTTCACAGTAAAAAAGTTTGTATTTAAATACAAACACCAAGGGCGGGTTAACAATAGACATTAATGTTTATACTTACAAACAAACACTAAGGTTGAGTTCACGGTACACTATCATGTTTATGCTTAGCAACAAACATATCACTAGGTTCACAATAAACAATACATGTTTAAATCTAGGAATATAAACAAGGGTGGGTTAATAGTACATAAACATGTTTATACTTAGTACCAAAAACTATAACCAGGTTCACAGTACACAAACATGTTCATATTTAGAACCAAACACTAGGATTAGGTTCAAAATACACAGACATATTTATACCTATAAATAAACATTAGGGGTTGGTTCACAGTATACAAACATCTTCATATTTAGACCCGTCTCGGTGGCGTAGTTGGCTAACGCGCTAGTCGTGTTGAGCTCGGCTGCTGACGACGGGAGATCGAGGTTCGAATCTCGATCGGGTGAACTGGGGGTGGTTTTTCCTAAATGGTTTTCCACTCTCCTTCCACGCAAATGCGGGTTCACTTCCTCTAAGTCACCCTTCCCAATTCCTAATCCATTAGCGTAATTAGTACTTAAAGCGTATGGCCCGAACGGATAGTAAGACGCGGTGCTAAATATATAAATATAATATTCATATTTATAACAAATATTATGACTAGATACAGAGCACACATGCATGTTTGTACTTTCAGACAAACACTAAGGGCGGGTTCACAGTAAACAAACATATTTATACTTAGTACCAAACAACTGAAGAGGGCTCACAGTGCCCCTACTCCATCCGCACTATACGTCTTACTACCCATTCGAATTTATACACAATAAGAGTAGGGATAAGGAAGGTAGAATTCTAGAGGAGGTGTACTTGCATTTGCGTTGAGGGATAGTGGGAAACAGCTTAGGGGTGGGGTTATCAGTGGTATGGTATGTCATGCTGACAGGGTAGTCAGAGTTTGTTGAAAATGTACCTGTGATATGTTCCAGTCACTGAGTAGAACACTCATTGGCCATGTATAGCCGAACATGCATTCCCACGCGAGATGTGTAGATATGAGGCATTAGGCAACGTGTGATTGGCAACACAACACGACATAAGACTAGGAAAAAAAACACTCCAAAACACATAGCAGAGATATGAGTACCCGAATGTCTCACGCCTTTGCCCACGTGGTCACTTGTGCGTGTTTTATGTTATTTCGACCAGACGTAAATGTTCATCGTGATGTAAGATTCCATTTTTCTTACGTGTATCAAATCAGCCCGAAGAGAAAGTGGGCGGTATAGACAGAGAGGTAATGAAATATTTCAGTTGTAAAAGGCTAATTGTTTTTTTTTTTTAATATTAGATCCACGTCTTACTACCCGTTCTGTTTACGCGCACATGTGATAATTACTCTAATGTGCTAGGGATGGGAGAGGTTTGACTCAGAAGAAGTGTACCCGTATTTGCGCGGAGAGAGAAAGAGAGTGGAAAACCGTATTGGAATAATTCACCCTCAGTACACCTGACCGGAATTTGAACCCCGATCTCCCGGTTATCGGCAGTAAGATCTATTGAGAGAGTGACGCCTTAGACCAGTGGTCCCCAATCTTTTAAGAACCACGACCTAATTTTTAAAGCAACTTACATGATCCACCAATGATTATTAATGGCGGGGGAAGATTTTGTAAATTCTTTATTTTTTGTCCATCCGTATTCGTTATGCACCTTGTTATTTTAAAAATCTTTTTAAATTGTCTTCCTTTTTTTTCACTTTCCCATATTTACATAACTTTATATTTTAAAATAACTACAAAATTTTCGCATTTCAAAAAAATTTCGTGACACACAAAAATTAGGCTTGCGACCCCCAGATTGAGAATCATGATCTTAGACCATTTCCTTCGGATTTATAGTGAGATACCCCCCACCACGATACACATTCTCGTAAAAGCTGTAGATTAAAAACATTCAATTACATAAAATAAATAAAAAGCAGCCACGGATAATTTGACATGATCGTCGTAAAGCCAAATTAAAGGCCTTACTTTTTTTTTATCACCGCGTCTTACTACCCATTCGGATTATACGTTTATGTACTAATTACATTAATGGTTTTAGAGATTAGAAATATTTTAATTCAAGAAAATGTACTCGAATTTGCGTGGAGAGGGAGTGAAAAATTATTTTGGAAAAACCACCCTCAGTACACCCGACCGAGATTCGAACCTCGATCTCCCCGTCATCGGCAGTCTAGTTTACTGCGAGAGTAGCGTGTTAGACAATGTGGCCACCGAAGTGTGTTAACGCCTTACATTGATCACCCCATTAACCCCCTTCCTTCCCCCCCCCCTCAGAAACACTTAATCAACTTCATGTATTATAATATCATATATCTCTGATAACATCGCAAATAAACAATTATCACGGCTTATCTGGTATTTCACGGTATTAACAGTTGATACGCTAAATAATCCAGGGATAATACGATAACAATGTTAGGCCTAGTTAAAATTAATTAGAAAATTTATGGAACTGATATATATATATATTAAATGAGCAACGGGTTTTCCAACTGAACAATTTTCAAGCTCAATAAAGTGTCGTAGGTCCCCGTAGCTTAGTGGTTAAAGGAGGACGATTTTAAGTCCAATATACATCTGTTGTATACAAGGTAACCCACACCGATGGTCACGTGATGGTTTAAGACGTCAGGCTCACGAAAGGCTGGATTACCATTGATGAAAAAGTCGGGGTTTGAATCCTTCGACCGTGAGTACTGAGGGTGATGTGTTGACATTTATATTTGCGACAAATCAATGTTTGCAAAATATGTCCTCCCCAGCAAAATGGCCCAGATTCCTTCGGTGCTATTTATGACGCGATTAGTAACTTTCTCTTTGTTGAGTGGGAGGGGGTGAAGGGAGGGGGGGGGATCTGTGGCGATAGAGCTACCTGTTCAATATGTCTTGCAGGTGCCACTGACTCGTTTAGAGAAACTAGTATTTTATTGCACCAAACTACCACTTACGTAATATTAATGTCGTTTAGTATTGACAGACCCGCTGTAACATATATTTAGATCAGAAGTAAGGTGATTATATTAAACGATCCTTTTAGAGAGAATATAATTTTTTGTATGTGTTTATATAATCATAACACATATTGAAATCAACAAACCTGTTTGTATTTGTGGACACGTTGAGAGGGAATCCCACTACGTGTCCTGGAGACTCTCGTTCGGTTCCATTGATGTACATAAGGATATTTTTTTAGTATTGATTGCTCATAAATCTTTACGAATATCTTTGTATTAGATACTGGGCTAGTGACTTAATTGACAGCGTACTTATATAATGGATTTAAACTAACTATTTTAAGTCGACAAGTTAGAAAGGATACAATTTGATCAAAAGCACAAGCATTCGCATGAATATACTATCCGAACGCAGAGCTCGGTGAGGTTCAAGGATATTAAATAAAACCTGTGTTGGATGGATATCTGTGGTATGTTCTGTATTAAACTAATTTGTAGGTCGTGTGTTGATATAACCTACTATGGTTTAGATATCTCAATAAGATTTTTTTTTAATTGGACGTGTATTGTTAGCACAAATCGTTTAGGCCAACAATTAAAAATACATCTTTATATTGACAATAATTTAAAGAGACGAGATTAGAAAAGCGAGTTTTAAGGTTTTGCACCAGCAATATCCTTGCGAGAGAATGAGAAAGACACATTAAATTTCACAATGTGTCAGAGATTCGAACTAAAACCTCCCAAGGCAGAGCTGAGCTCACCGGCCAATAGGCCAGTATCTTAAATGTATTTTCTTTCTGAAGTATCTGGCGTCGATATCTTTCTTGTAAAATAACCAACTCCATGGCAAAGCGTTTATGAAGGTCAACTCCAAGTCTGGGGAAGCTTTATTTAATATTTGATTATGCATGCGAAAGCGTTGAGAGCTAGATTCGTTCCTGCTGTTGCATTACAGTTAAGCACAGAACTAGCTGTCTTAGGTTAAGTTAGAGCAAGATTGTAAGTATATTAACTCTTTCAGGAGACACAACTAATAAAAGTTGAATATCCTACATCGACAGCATATAATTTGTTTACAGATATTTGACAATATGTGTTGATACATCTCTTTGGTTAGGAAGGTGTACATTGTTTTGTATTAATAGTTTATTAACTATAGCGTAATTTAACAAGCTCATAACATGTAAACGTTCCACTTACGAATTTCAACTCAAGGGATAAACACAATTTGTCATCTTTCTGCCACGTTAAGTCACGAGATATTTAGTATAACAACAGAGAATAATAAACATATGGTAGAGAATTGAGGTTACGTCAAAGAGGAAAATAAGCAACAAATTGTCATGGAAAGCTTTAAGCGACCACTAGAGCCATCTGACGGACGGCCGTTATAACTAGGGCTGAAGTTTAACTTTCACCTCAACAATTGAATTTCGTGTTAGCTAGCATTTGACAGGTGAACGTATTAATTTTGACTCACAAATGAAAAATTTAAAAGTTTACAAATGCGTCTAATACATGTTCTTAAGAAATGAATTAACGCTATCATGTGTAACAATTCACAATAGGACAACAATGGAAGTTTCGCTGTTGTATTTGAATACAGTAGAGTTTTAATAGAAAGGTACTTTCAGAAAACATATATATTTGCGGTCAGTGTATTAATACGTATAAGTTATATTAGTAGCGTTTATAGCTATCAGATGAAGGCCCTTCCTATGAAAATTGTTGTATTCACGGATAGTTATTGTTTCAACCAGTCAGAAAGTAGATTCAGTTTAATTGAATTTAGTTTGCCCTTTATTAAATGTTGCAACTTTTTGATATTTTATATATATTTTTATAACTTTAATAAAATTAATACAGAGGATTGTTTCCACCTATTTAGTTTTAATACTAGCATTAAAATGACCCAAAAATAATACAGATTTAGCTATTGTCCGTAAGAGGACTCCGCTAACTACATGTGCGATTGGGTGGACTCGTGTTAAGTTTAAATCGTGAGTAATTCATTTAGAAACAAACTTAAGGTGTTAATTGCCCACGTCTTTTTTTCCTTTCACGCGCTTTTGGCTACACGTGATTCTGGACTACCAGCAGTATATAAAATAATAATAGACTCGATAGTTAGAACCAATATCTGACAAAAAAGTTGCTAAAGCTACTTTAATACATTCATACGTCAAGCTATGTGATCTGCCACTCTCACGTTTGATAGACAATATCAATGCTTTAAAATAATACTAAAATATAGTAAAAAATTATCAATGTTGGCACCAAAAAATGTCTAAAAGTTCCTTCCTACAGCATTATTACTGTACTATATACCGGCTGTGTTGAGAGCCTACGCTTATTATTTCATGGGAGGTTTCCCAAGTATTTAAATGATTCGAATGCAATAGATATACCTCGAGATTTAAAGGTTATACTTTAATTTAATTTATCTCAAGGGCATTAACACCCAAAACATTTTAAAATGAGTTTCAATAAATATATAAAAGCGATTTTAGTTCGCTTCTCACACTCGCGTATCGACTATAGCGCTTGTTGGTTGAACGTATCACTAACATTGAGTCTTCTGAACACAAAATTTGTCAAAACTTCAATATTACACTTATGCTACCTGTTTTTTCCCTGTCCTTTATTCCAACAACGCAACATTTGATTACCTTAGTCTATAAGTAATAGGCTCTAGGTCCCCTTCCCCCCTCCCCCAAACCCAGTCCCTTCCCCTTGGTAAGCCGCAAACTTCCACTTCGAAAAATGTTATTTTATTTTGTCACTGCGTCTTACTACCCATTTGTTTAATACGCTTGTGTAATGTTTACGTTAATGTGTTAGTGATGAGGAAGTGTAACGTAGATGACGTGTGCCCGTATTTTCGTGGCGAGAGAGAGAGTGGAACACTTTTTAGGAGAAAACACCCACTGTACACCTGACCGGTATTTGAACCCCGATCTTATTTAGACCATCTTGGCGTGAAGCGGGAGGGGGGGGAATGTAAATCTCATTTGTGGTAATGTTTCTACCCTGAATTTCCTTAGTAATTCTTCAAGCTACCAGACAAGAACTGTAAACATAAAAAAAGGGTTAAATAATACAACTACTTATTTTTAGGACTTTCTGTATGCCCTGAAAAATAGTTCTTCTTGTTTCTAAACAAAAAACTAATTATTGAATATATTCACATAAAACGAATTCTAGAGGAATTGTTTACAAGCATATTAAAAAGAAAGTTTTCTCAGTTTTATTCTATCCGATTTATTTTCATCAGTTATTAATTCCTTAGCAAAGTAGGTAGCGCGTCTTCCTACTGAACTAAGGGTCCCGGGTTTAATTCCTGGCGTGACCGAAACAATTATCATTGGTGTAATGTAGGTCTCCCTTTTCACAGTGATGAATTAACGGCCGGGGGGCTGGGTGTTGTGTCTGTCCTAGATTTAAATTAGTTTATAAGCCGTGTGCTGATATAATCAGTCCGTTGAGAAAGTACGCGTTAAATACCTCAAATAATAATACATTTAATTTATGTATTTCTAGAGGATGAATACACCCCAATTTTCCTAAGAATGGATACATCTGACAGCTAGAAAAATCTAATAGATCTACTTTCATGCAACCATACGTCAAATTGTGTTATCTGCAGCTGTCACTTCTGATATATATTATTAATACCTATAAATGTTTGACAGCAACATGTATATATATATATATATATATAGTGTCCCAAATGTCCATTCGTAAGAAAATCAAGTATTTCAACTCCCCTCTTTTGACCCCCCCAACCTCCCAAAAAATATATGTATAAGCAACAGGTTGGTTTCAGCTGTCGAAATTGAACCCCACCGTCAAAAGGTGCGTGACCTGGCCTATTAATACGTGGAGATGGATACAGCTACAATTATTTTAAACAACACAAAAAGGCCCAAAAAATCGTGAATAATCGACTACAACATTAAACCCCCAGCCAAGGAAGGAATCTCGATCCCACTCTGGTTCGTTGGGCGTGGATCCTGGACAACTTTCATGCCTGCAACCCATTTGTCATCCTTGATACTCGGGTTGCATCACATTCAGGCGTTTAGCTAGGTATCGGCCTTTGTAGGGTTTTGTCTGATGGGAGTAAGAAACTACTACTTGAAATCCGGAAGCTAACTACCAGATATAATGTCTAGTTCTAAACATTTTCGAAATTAGTTGTTATTAAATAATAAAACAAAATTTAAAAATAATTGTTTTAAAATACCCTTAATTTCCCTGTTGTCAAGCGGAGAACGAAGGAAACTGCATTTCGATACTATTTCTAGTTCGAGTGTATCTAATATCCGGTTAATGGAGTAACAGTGAATCTAATATCTTTGTTAAGCGTGTTTACAATATCCCGGATAATCGTGTATGTTTAATCATGTTTTTAAGTCTTGTTAACCATGTATGTAATATCAAAGTTAAAATGAAATCATGTATCAATATCCTGGTTAATCAAGTATCAATATCTCGGTTAATCATGAATATAACGCCCCAGTTAATTGGCCGTGAGAAAGGCTTCAGGTGTTAAGAGGATGGTGCAATTTTCATTGATAAACCGCCGCCAGTTCCAAACTCTACTTGAAACTTTGTGATAAAATCCATACGCAGTATTATTACATCATGTTTGGTCAGTGTTAAGGGAGAATATAATAGAGTACTAGACCACTTGGAATGTTTTCAGGTCAACAATTATTTGATAAGGAGAGTACTATCACACACTTTTAGAATAATGAGTCAGTTTATCATAAGTTACAAATACAATAGTGATAGTAATAAGTAACATAACATAATATAAGCTCACACAGAATATATGTGCGCATCTTCTGAGTAAAGTATGTTAGCTACTTACCAATTATTTACCATCTATTACTTTTTTTATAGCCTAGATAAAGATCAAAATATACAGATACCAATAAAATAAACACATGTGACAATATGTGTTTGTGTTTGATGAAAGTGCTTAAGTTTAATTGATTGATTATTATGATTAAAGAATGATGATATCTTTATATTTTCTCCTTTTTGTAATGTCACGTCTTCATAGTAAGATTAAAACAAAAGTATTGAAGCATTTACCAGTTAAAAGGTTTATAAAATGGCGGGTTCCTCTTGAAAGTTTATATATTCCATTTGAGAGGGTTGTATTCTATCAAAACCAAGTGTTTTACTCAGACCTGTTTTTGATATTTAAAAAAATAATTTTTTATGCTATTTATTTTTTTACAATAAAAGTTTTGCCATTGATAGATTGTTGTTATTTCATGATTAAAAGTTAAGATAGTGGCTTTATTTTGTTTGTTTGTTTGTCTCCTTTATACGTTTTGAACTAACGGATTTTAACTATATATTTATATATATTCAGTTTAATTTGCGACAGTAATCTCAACAGTCCTTGAATGTTTATTGGCCATAGGCATTGTTGAATTTTATCAGGATATTTTCTCTTAATTTTAAAAGTTTATAGTCAAATGCCGCTATGACAATAGTACAGAATTGTTGAGATTACTATGTGTAGAAAAATTAAGTTCAACGTATCAACTGAAGCAATATTAATTGATTTATTTTGGCTGAAAAGGGAATTTTATTATAAAAATTGCAAAAATACTGACCTCAACTAGCGACCACTCCCGGCCCCACCTTTCTTTCTTCCCTTCAAGTCTAGCTATGGTCTAAATTGGTGTTATTCTAGGCCATCTTTAAGAAACGTTATATTAAAATAGTTTAAGCTATATTCATTTCAAATGTTTTATTTCATAATTTACACTAGGCATATAAAAGAGCAAATATAATAAATTAAAAAAATGTACATGGAGCAGCTGCAAATCTCATGGCTTGACGTATGAATATGTGAATGTAGATCTAGTAGCTTTTCTAACTGTCCTCTGAAAATTAGACTGTAGTCCTTAATTTTTTTTATAAATTTTAATTTTTCTACCACCAACATCGATTGAAATTCACTAAAATTTGGCATTCCATAAATATGTCTTATTCGATTTATTAATTATAAAATTGGTGACCTGGCGGTCTAGGGGTAAGGTGTCACACTTCTATGCTGGCGGCCGGGGTTCAATTCCCGGTCCCAGCATAAATTTATCTGATTATCAAACCCTTCCTTCACCTCTGACAAGACATCTTGTGAATGTGGGGAATGCCAGGCCTCCACCGTGGTTCGGATTCCACGTTAAACTGTAGGTCCTCCATTTCATCTCACAATCACCCTACCATTACACATTAGCGTAAGTGCGTATAACCCGAACGGATAGTAAGACGCGGTGCTAATAATAATAATTATTATTATTATAAAATTCATCAAAAAGTTATTTCAATAATACTTCCTTGGCTATGGATGACTGTATGGTTTCTCTTTACATAAGTAATTAAACGGATTAACAATGTAAATACAATTTTTTAAATCCTTTTACCACCATTGGGGCAAAATGAGTTTCCAGTTTTAAAATAAGTGGCTTCCTTTGAAAATCAGATTTTAGTGACGTAACTGCTCAACTTAGGTTTTTTGCTGATTTTGAGCGTACAAAATTGATTTCAGGATATGTCTTGTTGAATCACTTGAGTATTGAAAAATTTGAAGTTTTCAATTAACTTATTATTACCTACGTAGCTATCTCGGTGTTATTGAAATTATCTATGAATCGTAGAGGGTTTGAATCCTCGGTGGGTGCACTAAAGGATATATCTTGTACGGTAACCTGCTTTTTAATCCTCTATTCAAGTAAAATTCAGGTGCATTTACAATAAAAAATCCTTATCTCCTTAAATTGAGTAGTCAATAGCTCCTGTGATAATTGCCCGGTGGCCACATGGTCTATGGCGTAAGGTATTAGATTGATCGTGATGTGAAAACCGAGTTTACAACCTCAACCGAATTTTCTGAGGGTGTTTTTCCACTTGCGGTTTGTCACTTTAGCTTTTCCAACCTCTTTCCACGCGGATGCTGATGCGTTTCCTCTAAGCTAACTCCCTTCTCTTGATAACTTGGGCTAGTTAATAGCTATATAAAAAGAAATAATATAATGGCATTGTACCTTTTCTGTTGCCGCATGTTAAAAGTTTAAATTATAGTTGGTTTGTGCTTAGGCCCCCAAAAACACACTCAATTTAAATAATCATTTCACTAAATTAATTCGGTTGACACTTGAGTTCAAGATTTTGTAAGGACAAAAATAGTTAAATATATTGTATGGTAAAATATAAACTATGGATTTTGCAAGGTGTTTTTGGAAAAGGAGGGCGATTTTTAAAGTTCAATACTCGAAAAATAAAATATATTTTTTATAACCCTCCTATAACTAACCGACGTGGTATAGAAGGGAAAGAGAGGTAAGGGTTGTATTTTTGCAGATTGTGTACAAAACATTTTTTTTTGTCAAAATAAATCAACTATTGCTTCAGTAGAAACATAATTTAATTTTATTTACATGTTGATATAAACAGTTGTTGAATTTCTGTTAAGGATCTCCTAGAATTTAATGACAACTTTATCAGTTCATTTAAAAGGTTTCTCATCTCATGATAAATATTCAAGAACTGTTGATATCACCATGTGAAGAAAATTAAACTATGTTTATACTGAAGACATTTTTTATTTAGTTTGGTCAACTTTTTTTTTTCTGTAAGAACCTAAAAAAACTGGCCCTTAACTCGTAGTCCCTACATTCCCACCTTAAAGAAGTTTGACAAGAGCCAAGTTGCGGAGGATGATCTAAGCACGTCACCATTAAACCCTCTAACGAGGTAGCAACTTACGAGAAGATTTTTCCGGAGCAGATAGCGTCCTAGAAGATTCTTTACTCTCCTCGGCTACATCGTCCATCCTCTGAGGCTCAGAGGACCCTTCATTCTCTTTCGGGAGGTCCGCCATGTCTGGTCTGGGCACGGTATGGTCATCCACTGAAAGAAGACCATATTAACGAACAATAACTTTGATATCGTTCTCCCCAATTACCCCCTCCCATTTCCTTATCAAGATGATCTGAATGAGTTGAAAAGACGGTGGCGGAAAAGGGGGCGGGGGCAGTTTTACTTTACAGTACTCAGTAAATCATCTAAGGTTTAACTTTGAATGATGTATAACGACAGGTTAATCTTTTTAACTCCGGGATCTTAGTTTAATCAAAACGTTTAACAGGCCATATAGAGAGCGCAGGTAGATAGCGTATGGAAACTATCGTGTCAAGTACGTTTCCCGGAGTACTAATGTGTAGGATTAATGTAGATCAGTCGATCGGTTTTGTTCTCAAAGCTAGTTGTTGATTTGATAGGCTCGCATGTGTTGTATATCACCGCGTATCGGAGTGGATAGGAGGGAGTTGGTTATCTGAGATTAATTAGGGTCATTTGATACAATAGACGTGTCTTATATTTCACAACGATACTCAAACGACCTACACATGATCTAATATTAAATGGAACGTGTAAGGGTGGACGCGCGAGCCAAACGCCAGGCTAGTATAATCTGGCTTGCTAGTGATAGGGGTTCGAGTCCTGACCGGGTGAACTGAAGGCGCTTATTTACTTAAATTGTTTACCACTATCCCATTTATCTGACTATGTATGAACAAATTTTGGTCAAAATCAATTTAGTTATTTGGAATGTATAGAATAACACTCATACTAGCACATTATTATGAACATAGCATTAGTATTTTACCTACTAGCTGTTAAATAGACATAACATCAGTGAAAGACTAGAATAACAAACACTAAACAACCGAATGCAAATGACAGCAAATTGTAATAAAACTAATAATAATGATTTTTGTATAGTAACAGGAAAAACAACATAACTCTGGCTAGATATCTATCTAGTTAGGTGTCTCACTAATATATGATTCTGCATCAAATAATAATATGTCCTGCAAACTGTAACACTTGTATTTAGTGACGTTATAGTTGCAGCTAGGTTGAGTCAGCCAAAACTACGCAGAGTATACAAGGCGTTGAGCCTCTTTAATAATGCTATCTACTACTACAAGGGATTACCCGAAACGCTCCTCCTCACAGTCACGTTTAATAGAAATTTGATAAAATAGATTAAAGTGCTTAGTACACCTTAATGCATTAATTGAAATATAATATAATTATTATAAAGTATTTTGTTTGTTTCTATGTATTTGTGTTCAATTATAAATTATCTGTTAAAAGAAAGAAAATATAATTAGGCATCATTAACTTCATTTAGATTTGCTTTAATATGTAATCCAGTCAACAATGACTATATGATTATTTTTTGACATTTTTTTTGCCAAACTATGCTTTTTTATAGTAATTCTAGTAAACAAATCTAATTAATGTAACTGCTTATGGCAAATGAAAATAATAATAAAAAATAGTACATAGCATTGTCAAAATATAAAAATGTATGATTATTTATGTTAATTATAGATCGGTGATTGCTACATGTCATCATACTTATTTCTTGGATGAGATCATTTAAATGGTTAATATCTGACATAATTAAACAAATTTTTATTTATATAAATACTATTCTATGGTTGGCACAGTCTTTTTAAGAATGAACACTCTAGCTATAATAGGTCTATGGTTGATGATGACCTTTCGAAAATTTGTTGCGATGTACCACGCCCCCCAATGGTACCAACGTAATAACTGAACAGTATATTTCCTAAGGTTCTTACTTTGTATATGTACGTTTCTTTGATACAGCTTGTTTTTAAATGACGCACTGTCATTAAAGGCTTAATGATTATTATGTACTTTAAAACTTTTTTTGTTAGTAAATGTATTCCATTTAATAATCTCTTCCGTGTTTTTTGAGCTATGTCAACAATAATCAAGTATGGCTGACATGCTCGCTGCCAAATGTGCTGCGTAAGAATTTATAAGGTATTATTATTGTTTAATATGTTTAATTTGTTTGTTGATTTAATCATGTATGCTGCACACCTTTCTTTTGGTTTATTATGGTACACTAACGTTATGATGTGGCACTGGTTCTGTTAAAATTGACATAAGCAATTGATTGAACCGGGGATGCCAATGGCTGTAAGAAATTAATGTCTTGTGTCGACATCCGTCAAAGGACCATTCTCTTTAATTCTACACAGGATTTGTTACTAGATTTAGTGTTGATCAATTTTGGTGTCGTTATAATTTTTAGGAACATACATTTGTTAGTGGTATATTGATGTTTTTGTGCAACTTATGCTTATAAAATAATATAGTGTGTTTCAGGTGTTTGTAAAGGGGGGAAAGGGGAATTCAATTGGTAACTAATTTCACAAGTCTCATATTTATTCTTAACGTTTCTGTTTGATGACATTTATTGCCATGCAAGACACTTAAATTTATTTGATGACATAGGTCTAATCATGGAAATGGTTTTGACACAAGTTGATTGTTATAACCTAAGCTTAATAAATTTTGAATTGGCATAATAAGGTTATTTTTCTCTCTTGTATTCAGTTATACCCTGGTTTTTGCTCGAACTATTAATATCCGATTATATTTTTCTAAGAATCTACCTAGCACCTGTCAAAACCAATCCACACACATCCACTCGCTTTATTTTTGTTTTGCAATGTAATAGTGGGTTTTTTTTCAAGTGGAAAGTAGGGGGAAGGAAACTATTTATTAGAAGAGTCTCTTCCAAATATACGTTTTAAATTAACACCAAGTAACATAAAAAAAAATGAGGCCTTTGAGATGGCACTCCAAATACCAATGAAATACTCATGTTTTTCCACCGGAAATGAGACAGACTAGGATAATTCAAGTGCTAGCACATTGACACACTAAGCCAAGGGTTCTGGGCTTGATTCCCATATCCATAATTTTACAATATAACTTGTATGAAAAGTATTTGTGAATTGTACATAATGCATAGCAAATGTTAATTTAAACATTACCCGCTTCAGTGGCCGAATGGTCAAAGGTGTCACTCTTGCGTTATACTGGCCTGCTGATGACGGGAAGATAGAGGGTCAAATCCTGGTCGGGTCTACTAAGGGTGATTTTTCTTAAATGGTTTCCCACTCTCCTTCCATGCAAATGTGAGTAGATTACCTCTAAAATGCTTCCTTCCTCATCCGTACCCAATAGAGTAAATTATCATACTGGGTATAACCTAAACAGGTACGAGGACGCTGTGGTAAAAAAAAAATCAATATTTTGAGTACAGTACTATAAAATGTGGTTTCACTCTGGGTTTGTCACCTGGTTTGCCAGAAAAACAAGATTTTTTATGCCTTAAAAATTCCAGTAAAACACAGTGAATCTCACACATATAAAAAAAAACACACAACTGGAATATTTGTGAATTTAAGACATTAAACTACAAGCTTTAAGACCCGTCTCAGTGGCGTAGTTAGCTAACGCGCTAGTTTCATGTTGAGCTAGACTGCCGAGGACGGGAGATCAAGGTTCGAATCTTGATCGGGTGAACTGGGGGTGGTTTTCCCTAAATAGTTTTTCACGCTCTCTTAATGCAAATGATGATTCAATTCCTCTAAATTCAACCTTCCCAATTCCTAACCCATTAGCGTAATAAGTAAATAATTATATAACCCGAACGGGTAGTAAGACGCGGTGCTAAATTAATTAAATTAATCAGCCTACAAGCTTTAAGTAGGCCTTTACAAAAAAAAAGCTAATTGAACTAAGCACGCTGGTTTTATTGCTACAAACCGCATGACTTAGGGCTTATGTTATTATTGTTAGCACCGCGTCTTACTACCCGTTCGGGTTATTAGGGCTTATGTTATTGTAGGAATAGACCTATATTAAAATCGTGTTAGGAATTTAATAACTACCAGATACTGTTCTTCTTACCAAAATTAGCCTTTATCTGCCTCTTTTTTATTTTTTCCTTGAATCATTGGGTTATGTAACAACAAAATGTCCCCAGACCTGTAAAATTATCATGTTCTAAACACTGATGGCATGACTTCACTAGAGTAATATTTATAGAAATAAAATTTCATTCCTCACTACTACTCGTTAAAATTACTTGAAAAAAATGGAAACTCATTATGGGAAGTCTGCAAAACACACGGAATTTTGTATTAAAAAATAGTGGCAACCCTGCATGGTAACACACCATTAGCTGCCACAGTGATACAGACAACTGTATGATTATGGTAGGTAATTTTTAACTAGCCTAATGATAAATTACACTTTGACTCCAAACGATATTTTTATTTCTCTAAATGTCACTTCTAATATTGGTACTTTGTCTGAACTCTTATTTTTAAAGTAAGCCCACTTTCGACCACCAACATTGATTAAAAGTCAATATAATTTGGCATTCTACAAATATGTCTTATTTAATTTATTACCGTGATTATAACATTATTTTAAAAAAACTATCAAAAACTTCCAATAATATCCTACCTTACTTGAAGATTACTCTATAATATTCTTCTTTAAATTACTAACTAAACAGAATAAGAATCATCATCATCATAAGTTACAGCCTATATGGTTGGATCAGTTTAGTAAAATGACTCCATATTATTTTATCTTGACACCATTCTTCCAGCTTTAATTGCTTCCTTTGCAAATCAGACTTTATGCATTCAATAACTTATACAATAGATTTAAAACACATTCATAAAAGTTGGATGTTCCGTACTAGGGCTACTTCATTTTTTCTTAAACACCAGAAAAATTGTAAATTAAACAAAATCTTAATTCAGTTGGAAGTGAGAAGACTTTATTTTTTAAAGTTGAAGAGTCCACTGCAAAATTGATGGATGTCATAAATCCTTATTTATCAGGAAGCAGTTTTTTAAAGTTGAAAACCTTTATACTGGACGACTATCTATTTTACTTAGAGAAGCTTGTAACTTAGCTATGCTTTCAATACAGTAGAAAAAAACTTGTCACCTGTAATGATACTGTTTTGGACCCCTCTCGTATATTAAAAAAGTTATGGATGAAGGGTATTTTTCTTTATGAACTGTGTATAAAATATCCGTTTAACACTTCATCCATGGAGAGTCGCGCACTTTTCAGAAGTAATTTCTATATATTTCACCACAAACTTTTTTTTTTCCTTTAAAAGTTCAACTCCCTCGTATTCGAAAGATCTTGTGACTCACTGGATCCCTCTACCCAATAGGAAGCTAGCTTTCACAACACCTGTTGCCAGGAGTTTTTGCAGTAGCACAAATCTATACAGTTAGATTTATCACGTGGCTCGTTAAGACAGTGCCGGTAATATATTAGCAGAAAGACAGTAATTAACAGTGCTGGTAATATATACACAGTGCCAGTAACTTAAATCCATAGAGTACATTAAATATATTAAAGAGAAAAACCACAGAAAGAATCTGTGAATTTAACAAAAAAGTGTTATTTTATATATCATATCTTCAGTACGGAAAGTGGAACTATCCAAATAAATCGTGTGCAAAATCAAAACTCTTGTTTATTTCATAGGAATAAATATTACAATTAATCATATCCCATAACCGTGATAAGTGCATACTAGGGCACATTCACATCACCAATAAAAATAGGAAACCGCTATAAATATGTATAATCGCGGAACTGAATACTCATAATTGGCTCCCATTCACAGGGCATCATTAGTACACAGATCTGAATCTTTTTAATTAGCGCCCAACGCGCTGACGGATCCTTATAATTGGTGCTCATTGCAGGTCAATATCACTTTAATCAGCACCTATTGAAGACACATATCATTATAAACTATCTAATAATTCCTAAACCTAAAATAGTTTTATATATAAAAAGATTTGTTAACTACACTATAAAAAGTGCAAAAACGCTGAATGTATGAAAAAAAGTTCAAGAATGATGAATGCCATGAGGCAGAAATTTAGCACTTACAGAACCAAAGAACAGTATATGTTATTTGCGAAAGTCACTAATAAAGTTATTATAAAGAAATATATTAGGTAATAAAATTCACACATCTCTTGTCACTGTGATTCTTAACTTTTATTTTTGTTGTCCCCTCTCTCTCTGCGGAAGCATATGTTTTCTTTGTATATCAGAAACATTTTAAAAACAATTAAGCCACACACACTCACAGTCTGGGCCAGTCTCGTGACTACATAATCTCATATTCTTCATAACGTCACTCATCATACCACTTTTCTTCCTTGCAGCTGTTTTCATTTTAGTTAATACAAGTTCACTATCACTTTCTGTATTCATGATGTTTGAATCCAGAACCAAATAAAAAGGGAGCAATTACACAAACACTACAATTATCTAAAACAACAGACTGTACACTAGCTGCGTCATGGTAAACTAATGAGCACAATCAGATCTGTGGGGTGCAATACCCAGGTCAATGGAGCCTTTTTTTTTTATGACATCCAACATTCTTGCTATGTTTACCAGTGACAGCCAGCATTCTTTCCCTGCATGGGATTTCTTCTCTCCTCTGTAACTCAGGAACTATAACCATTTGTGGACTCTCGCGGTATAATTATACGCCACTTGAAGTCCATATTGCCAGCCATAATTCATTTTCGCGAAAAAGTGACATTCATCGTTTTTTCAGTGTACTCTTCTGTTGTAAAATGCTTCAAGCATCTAAATGTTGACACTATGTGTGGGTTTTGATGTTTTCTGATTAAATTATTTGGCCAGAAACTTCAAAAAACTGCCTAAACCATTTTCTTGTTCTAAATGTTAAATCTCATTAATGGCTGATCTGCATAGTTATAATCATTCATTCTCCAAGCTTCACCTTTCATATATAGGGTGTTTCAGTGAAAGCATGCACTGAATAAACAGGACGTAGGGTATGCTCTACCGAACATTTTGAAATAGGGAACATGTGGTTTTGCGAAGCCAGCTAAGGAGGTTATGGGCCTAAACATGTGGGGGAGAGCTTGAAGGCTATTTCATATGGGGATATCTCAAATCACTTGTGTATGAGGCCCCAGTGCACACAGACTTGGAATTGGTCGCCAGGATTGTCCTCCTCTGTGATGTGATTAACAACACGCATGGGATATTTGAACGGGTGCAGCGGAATATCGTAGGCCGATGTCATGCTTGCGTTGGGGTTGGTGGCCGTCATTTTGAGCAACTGTTGTGGGGTACGAAATGATAGGTTTCCTCCGGTTTGTCAATTATACGGTTTACTGTGCAGTAATACCTGTATGTAATGCTACAACTAAATGTAAATAAATTACATATAATGATTAGCTGTAAATAAACCGGACATCAGTGACAGTGTTATAGACATTTTTAGGCCCATATCCCACCTAGCTGGCTTCGCAGACCACATGTTCCCGTCTCAAAATGTTTAATAGAGCATCCCCTATGTCCTGTTTAATTTTAGCACGCTTTCACTGAAACACCCTTCGTACTGAACTGTATAGTGCTGTTTTATTCCATTTTCATGTATTTTTTCACCTTTCTTCTTCTTCTTCTTCTTCTTCTCATAACTAGATGATGACAATATTAACATTATTACCATTACCTGCTTTGGTGGCTGCATAGTCTAAGGCATTACATACACATTCACAATAGATGAGAATGTCGATAACAGGGAGATTGGGGTTTGACTCCTTGTCAGGTGTACTGAGGGTGGTTTTTACAACTTGGTTTTCCACTCTCCTATCACACAAATGCAGGTACACTTCCTCTTTATTCAAAGTTCTTCATCCCTATCCCATTAGTGTAAGTAAACGTGTGGATAACCTGAACGGGTAGCAAGACACATTGCATAAAATCAACCCAAATAGCCTACCCGTCTGGGCTATTCACATATTTGAAACATTAATGAAGTAGGGGATGAGGAAAGTTGAATTTAGAGGAACTGTACCTACATTTGTGTGGAGAGAAAGTGGGGAAATCATTCGAGGAAAAACATTGGAGGTAGGCCTAACTGTGTGTATATATATTCCAGATTGTGATAGGAATAAGAAAGATAGCATTTGGCAGGAAATGTACCCACATTTGCATGAGGGAGAGGGATAAACCATTTAGAGGAAGCCACCCTCATTACACCTGGCTGTGATTCGAACCCTGACGTCTTTGTCACTTGAAAATCAAAGAGTAATGAGTAGTGCATTAGACCATTCAACCATCATTGCTAGTATTTCTAAATATTTAATTACAATGAGTTGAATTTAATGATTGTAACAGCTTTGTGCTTGGTAACAATTTGATGGTTTATGGTTCATGATAACATTTTAAAATGGGATGGGNGGGGGGGGGGAATAATTGAACACTCATTTCTCATCATTGACTTTTTTCTCCACTCCACCGATTGGTTTCTTCCAGCATGCCGATCCAGGCGCCGCAGTGGACGGAATTTTTATCCTGCCCTGTTTGTTGCAATGAGTTTGATGCGACGCTACGTAGTCCCATCAGTCTGGGGTGTGGGCACACGGTGTGCAGGACATGCTTGTCTAACTTGCACAGAAAACAGTGCCCCTTCGACCAGGTGAGTTCAACCACATTACACTCAGGCATTATATTAGTGGCTTTCAAACTTTTGCCCATGTCTTGAAATACATATTCCTTCACCTTATGTATAAAAAAAATCCTGCATAATTGTGTAAACCATAAACTGCCATTCTTAAATTTACTAAAGCTCACTGTGGATTCACATTTTTTCCAACAAATGAGTTCAGAACAGTAATCTAGTCACGTGACAAGCTCTAAATCAATTTGCAAGATTTCCACCTCATTGGCATGAGCTGTTCTTTTCATCTCTACCTCTTCTGCTCTGCCTGAGATTCTTGGCATAGGAGAATAAAACAAATCTCAAAACCAACCATTTCAAATCAGTGCATATGTGTATTTGAAAGTGCATGTACTGTAGAGCTATAGGCAAGCAAACAGCTTTGTTGGCTTTTGTGAGGAGACTTGAAATAAACTGTTAGTAGGAAGCGTGGATATCAATGGATTGGATTGTTCCACAACACTGCATTATAATTTGGAAACATCAACTGGGAGAACGATCTAAAATATATGTTTTATCCACTAGAAAATAAAATCTCTTAGTAATCCGTTGCTTTAAGTTGGTGTTGCAATGCATCATGGGTGAACAAACAATGTGTAAATTGCTGTGCCCCTTAAGCAGATTCTGCTTTATTCTTTTGCTGAACGTAAGAATAAAGCTTTAGTGTTATGATAACAAAGTTTCCACAGAGTGAAAAAAAAAGGCTTATAAAAAGTATATTGCATAAAAAACTGTTCATTTTTTAATGATACTTATTTTATCAAAAAAATATTTTAATAAAACCTGGCAGGGGCCTCAATTGCATAATCCCTGAAACCCTTTCTGCACTGATTTAGATTATTGAGGTGATGTGTTTACATTAGGTTAGTTTGTAATGTGCTAAGATAATTCTCTCACAAGAAACTGCAATTTAAACCTCCTAAGGTGATAGTGCAGGGTACACGATACAGTATTTTTGCAAAAACATTTTTTGGCCAACATAAATAAAATACGGCTCCAGTAGAAACACAGAGCTTAATTTTCTTCTCACGGTGGTATCAACAGTTGTTGAATATCCATCATGAACAAAGCTGCATTAGACGAGAAACCTTTTAAATGAAGATAAAAAGTTGTCATTAAATTCCAGGACACTCTTGACAGCTATTCCACAACCATTAAGGTCAATAAGTGAAGAAAAATTAAACTTAATGTTTCTACTGGAGAAATATTCGGTTTCTTTTGAACAAAAAACTGTTTTTATATAAAAACTGCAAAAAGACCGACTTTTCCTCATGTCCCTTACATTCCCACCTAAAGCCTGTGTAAATAAAAGATTTTCAATTTCAAATCGAATCTGATAATTTGCTTATTGACTTGATTCGATTCCAAATAAAATATTTAGAAATTTTCAAAATTTAATCAGAATTGAATATTTTGTGATGAAATATTTTTTTCGACTAAACAAAATATAAATATGACCATTTGACTTGAAATGTTACTGTGAGATTATTGATTATTATACTTTAGTAATAGATTTATTTTAGTTTCTATAAAAAGTTAATCTATTCTTAAGTTTTTGACCATTAATTTCAAATTTTAAATTAAATTCTCTTGAGTCCATTTCTGAGATATTCTTAGTGTTGAAATTTAGAATATAATTTGAACTGTTCAAGTATTGATATTTAAAATTTAAAATAAAATACAAATCCTAAACAAATTTGTATTATTAATTCCAAAACCTTGCAGCAGATTGAATTTTTTTTTAATGTTTTAATATTTTAAACTGTAAGAGATTTCTTGAGTGATTTGGTTGTGTCCGCCAGACGACAATTAACACTGAAATAGAGAACTTGCCGGTGAACTATGCCCTGCTGCAACTGGTGGGGGTGATAGTCCCGGAGATCGAGTGTAATGGCAACATCAAGCACTTGAGCACTGACGAGCTCAGCAGCTACCTTCAGGCCAAGAAATGCATCGAGGAGTTGGCACTCTATCTTAAACCATTCTCTTCGGGTAAGTGGTAGTTTCCAGCAAGCTTCTTGTCAAAGTTTTTTTTAAATTTAGTTTTTAACACTGCTTCCTACTACCCATTTGGATCCTCACTGATTTACCAATTACACTAATGTGCTTAGGGATGAGTAAGGTTTAATTTAGAGGTGCTGTATTCATATTTGCTTGGAGAGAGAAAGAAAAATCACAGACAACCACCCACAGTATACCCTTTATCAGGATTCTAACCCCAAACTCCTCGTCATCAACATTCCAGTCACTTGCAAGACGCCTCGGACCATTCGACTACCAGCTGGTTGATTATTGTCAAGTGATCTTTCATGTTTCATCTAGCTACGAAGACTTAAACAATTCTTAATAATCATGTGTTTTTTTTGCTATTCCTAATTCGATTTTATTAACAAACTATTATTTTTTCTAAAAGATTAGAAATTTATATCTAAAATCTAGGTGACATATAGAAATCTCTTAATGTGAAATAATTATAAGCAAATATGTCTGCATTTTGTTGATTGGTATGGGTAATCAGATTAAGGATAATCCTACTCAAATGCATCCAATTGAGTGTTTATAACACTGGTCAACCTTCTTTGGTGGCTGCATGGTCCAAGGTGTCACACTCATAATAGAAGACTGCCGATGACAATGAGACTGGGGTTCGAATCCTAGTCAGGTGTACTAGGGGTGGACGGTTTTCCCTAAATGATTTTTCACTCTCCTTCTGCACAAATGCAAGTGCACTTCCCATAAATTCAACCTTCGTCCCAATCCTTACTGTATATAGTAATATGCGCATAATTTGAACAGGTAGTAAGATGTGGTGCTAAAAAAACAATGGACATGGGCCAGGGTCAGACGTGTGTGATCTTGTACCTAACCATGCTATTTGTTTCACGTTTTATTAAGACAGTCAAACCTTATACCCTCAATTAATTCTACTGATATCTCGAGTCTCACTTTCTCAGCTCTAAAATCTCAGTTAATGAAAGTTCTGGAATCCAAAGGTTGGAAGCATGGAAAAAGATTTAAATTGTAAATATTAAGGAATTGGAATTGATAACTGTAAGCCCGAGGTAAAAATTAGTGGTGCCACCCTCAAATCACCTTGAATCCATAGACTCGATTCGAGACAGAAATCCCTATTTTAATTTTTTCCATTTTCCGATTTGAAATGTGTTTTAAAGTTAATTTGTCTATTGGAGGTTCAGGACCAACATAATTATAGGAAAAAACTCAACAACCAAACCCCAGACCAATAATTTAATACTTGACTGAATGTATGAATGTTATAATAAATGCATGTTAGTAAAAAATTTTAACATTTAGTTACTTACTATCTCTAATGTCTATCATTCCATTGTATTTATATTTCCTCGTATGTTCATAATTTTTTCCAACAGTCAAATTTGAGATTCGAAAATAAAATTAAAATTCAGATTAAAGATTCGAATTCATAAAATAGTGGATACGATCCAACTCTTGTTAAAATCTCTGAATAGAAATGGGAATTTGGAAATTGAGAATTGGGAAAAACAGGAATGAACTGTGACATATCTAAAGTTTAATCCATTTTTTTTTTCATCCCTCCCCACCACCCTCACAGGGAATGGCGGGAGTACTGGGAGCAATGTTCTTTCGCGTCCCATGCAGCGCAAGTTGGTAACCCTGATCAACTGCCAGCTGATGGAGGAGGAAGGGAGGTCGCGGGCAATGAGGGCGGCTCGGTCTTTAGGGGAGAGAACTGTCACGGAACTGATACTGCAGCACCAGAACCCACAGCAGCTATCGGCCAACTTGTGGGCTGCCGTCCGGGCCAGAGGCTGCCAATTCCTCGGGCCAGGTAACTTGTGCCTTTTTTATTTTGCGAACATTTAAAATTAATACTTCAAAATTTAAATACACTTTCATTTATTTCTCCTGTGCACACAATTTGTATATTAACCCATTCTCTGGCGCGCTTATAGCATAGCTATCTGTGTGAGCAAGACAGCCATTTTTCTACTCGTATATTCATATCCAATGTTTTTGCTGCTCATTTATTTTCTCATTTATTACTTTATTCAAAGTCATATTAAAGCATTGAACTGGTATTTTATCTCTCAGCTTCAATATGAAGAATTCATCATCATCATCATCATCATGAACTTTTTCCAGCCTGTGGACAGGTCTGTTTAGTAAAATGCCTCCAACTCCCTGTCTTTCCACTATTCTTCCTCCTACACTCTCCTCTCACTTGCACTCTTAATGCTATCCATTCCTCCCATCTCTTTCTTGGTCTCCCTTGCGGTATCTTCCCTACACACTTCATATCCAGTAATCTTCTTGGATTCCTCTCCTCTTCCATCCTCATTACGTGTCTATACTATCTCATCCATACTTCCTCAACTATTTCATGTAACCCCTGTATCTCAACTTTTGACCTTACATCTTTATTCCTAATTGTCAAGTGGCTAAGGGGAAAAAATTGTTACACTTTTTGATAAAAGCAAGAGACTTGTTAGGTTTGTTTATTATACCTTTTAAGCAAATTTCATTCAAGGAGGCAATCAATATCTGCATGCTGACGGCCTTCATAATGAAAAATGACCACCATATTGGATATTTTTGTGATTCAATATATCTCCGGAACGGTGGCATCTATCAACGTCCGGTTTTACAGAAATATTCCAAATAGTGTAAAATTTCACAATAAAATGATTAAATTCAATTTTTGCAAGTAAAAAATCATTTATATTCTAGAAAAAATAAAAAAGGTACTTTCGATGGCATATCATTAGAATAACTGCGGTTTTAAGGCCTTAATAATCCTGCAGCCAAAAAATTCTTCAAATACAAGTTTTTTGTCCCCTTTAAATACATATATAACCACCCAGGTTTGGTTGCTGTAGTGAATACTGTGGCCTATAGAGTGGGTTTATGGTTGCTCTACATTCAACCACCCGCGCACCCAGAGTTAAGAGTAGCATTCCCATGTGGCTTCATTGTTTATAAAAGTTAAAAGATAAAATATGACTTCTTTTGTTAGTGTATTTATGTTCTATTTGCTAAGTTTTAAAGATATATTAAAAAAAAACTTAAATAATTCAAAGAATAAGTCTTAAGATACATTGTCATAGAATTATTTTTTGGATCTTGAAGTATTTTATTTTCATATTTAAAAAAAATTGTCTACAACCTAAACTATTTGGTTTATTCATGAAAATGGACTGTAGGCATATTTATGCCATAAATTTAGAAGGTCCTTGTAAGCTAATGTGTATCTAGAATAGGAGATAAGAAGAAGTTAATTTTAAATGCAAATCAATGCTGTCCAGCTGCAAATAGAAGAGTGAATGTTTTTACTCATTAGCAGAAGAGGGAAAATGCTACTAGCCAGTAAACTTATCATTTTCTGTCCTCTTGTTACTATTTTGTAAATTGGTGTCTTAAGTGTGATACTCCTCACTTCACAAAATAACTTTGAATTCACGACGTCCTTAATTCATGTGATTTGCAGTTGTTTCTTTTGATTATATTATCAATAGGCCTATTTATAAAATAATACTATTAATACACTAAACAGTAATAAATGTTGACCACAAGAATATATGTTTGCATTTTCTAATGTGTCCTTCATACCTAGTTTGTACTTTACATACACACTTTTCTCAACATTAGCTGTAAAAAATAAAATAAAATTTATACTCTTTCATCTCATTTGACTATAATTATTCACAAACACATTTTATTATTGTATTTTAACATTAAACTTTGTTCCTAAATTAGGTCAATATTACTAGTCAGTAAAATATAATGAATCATATAATACAAATTGGTACTAAGACGCAGTGCTAAAAAAATATACGTCTTAAATTTATTAATGACTCGCTTCAGTGGCCGCATGGTCTAAGACGCTACTCTTGCAATAAACTAGATTGCCAATGACAAGGAGATTCTAGTTTGATCCCAATCAGGTGTAGTGAGGGCACTTTTTCTTAAAATGGTTTACCAGTCTCTTTATCCACACAAATGTGGGTACACTTCCTCTAAATTCAACCTTACTCATCCATAACCCATTAGTGTAATTAGTACTTCATAAGCATATAACCTGAATGGCTAGTAAAGCACTGTGCTAACAAAAATTATACATTATGAATGTGTGTGCAGCAATGCAAGAGGAAGTGTTGAAGTTGGTACTCCTGGCATTGGAGGACGGCTCTGCCCTGTCTCGGAAAGTGCTGGTGATGTTTGTCGTCCAGAGGCTAGAGCCCCACTTCCCGCAGGCTTCAAAGACCAGCATCGGACATGTGGTGCAGTTGTTGTACAGGGCGTCTTGCTTCAAGGCTAGTCCCACACTCTTACAGATATATCGCATGTATTGGTAATATGGATATTGCCTCCTTCAGTGGTTGAATGGTCTAAGGTGTCACTCTCGCGATACACTGGACTTCCAATAAGATATGGGTTCGAATCCTGGTTGGGTGTACTAGTTGTGGTTTGTACTAAATAGTTCTCCAATCTCCTTTCACATAATTTCAGGTACATTCTATTTAACTCTTTTAGTGCTATAAGCCGATCTGATCGGCTACGCATACTATCGCTAAAAGTGCCACAATTCAATCTGATCGGCTACGCCTACTGTCGCTAAAAGTGCCACAATTCAATCTGATTGGCTCCGCCTACTACCATTAAAAGTGCCAGAGTCGATGAGGTCAGCTCTCCAGATTTAAGATATCTCTTGCTCTATCTTATAGAAAATGTAGTAGTGTCACCAAACTGGAAAGAAAACATTTTCCACTATTATTTTATATAAGGCTGGCAACAAAAATCAACCATAACTAGTTTTTATTGGAACAGGAAGTACATTTACAATGGCGGCCGATCATGTACTCAATGTGCTAAGTGCAAGGACGGCTTACATACGAGCTGCATGGAGAACGCAAGTGTGGCTCACATTCAAACTGATGTAAATAGTTTTGTAAACAGTTTTCAAATATACAGGTTACATTGTTTTGAGTTTAGAAAAATATACTATTTAGATTTTCATGTTATGTCATGTGAATGAAAAGATTTCTTTACCAGTGTAAGTAAATAAGTGTAATGACTTTATAAATTTATATAATATTTTTTTTAAATTATTAAATTATTCATTATAAAAGATTTTTTGAAAAACGCATTCATTATGCTTAGGCCTAAATATGTATTCATGAGGTAAGCAATATAATAAATCTTGCTGTAAGATAAGCAATAATGGCCCAAAAATATCTAATTTAGGATATCAAATAAAAATTCCTGTGATTCCTATTTATAATCATATATATTCAAAACTCTTATTTTTCTTGTATAAAACTAAATGCACTACAACAAAATAATATTGAAATGTATATATAATATTTAAAAAAATATGTTAGCATTAGTTTTGAAAAGAAATATAAATTTAAAAACATTAAAATCCAACTTAAAATTTAGAAACTAAATAATTTTGATTATATTGTACTCATTACAGATCAGTACATATGGATTAAATTGATAGAGAAATCAAAATAATTGCTTTATAAATAAACGTTTGGTGAATTTTCTTGCAAACCCTTACAAAAATAAGGAAATAGCTGTGGCATTCTTAGCACACAAAACCTAACAGACCTCTGGCACTCTTTGCGCGCAAATTCTGGAATAGGCGTGGCACTCAAAGGGTTAGATTCAACTTTCCTCATCCTTAACCAATTAGCTTAATTAATAAATATGGCTCTAATCTTAAATAGTAGTAAAACGTGGTGTTAAAACCAATACAAATCTTTAAAGCTCTAAAACCAATTGTATTTCAAAATTAAAAAAACAACTTTTTATTTCTTTAATTCTTGAATCTTATATTTTCTCGTACTCTTGAATATTCCATAAGCGTTAAAAGATTTGAGGATCCCATGTCTAATTTAAAACACACACACACACAAAAGTGCTTAGAACTAAGGTTTTAACATTATTTGCCATGGAAGACCTTTAAACAATGCTTCTCAAACATTTCAAGTTGTGATTCAATTTTTTAAACCAAACTTTCATGAGCCACCTAACTTTAATGGCATGAATGTGAGGGGTGAGAGGAGGTATTTTTAATTTAATTTGTTGGCACTCCCCCCCTGTTTTTCAGCCCATCCTTATTTTATGCGCCTTGAATTTTTTTTTTCCATTTTTAATTGTTTTAAAAGTTTTTTCACAATTTTCTATTTTTAAATCACTACAAAATTTCATATTGCAAGAACTTTTCACTCATTTTGCGAGCCGCAAGGTATAAGTCGCTATTCTTACAATAGACTAGCCTGCCAATAACCGGGAAATTGGGGTTTGATCTGGGCCAGGTGTATTGAGGTTAATTTTACACTCTCCCTTCATGCAAATGTAAGTACACTTATAAAGTAAACCTTTCTTATCCCTTACCCATTATCTTAATTATTACATAAAGAATATATCTGAATGGGTAGTAAGACGCAGAGCTAAAAAAAAAAGTTTTAAGCGCCATAAATTGGGTCTTGACCCATATTTTGGGAACCACTGCCTTGACACATTGAGATTGTATGTCCCAGGTGTCGAAACGTGAAGGTGACTCCTCACTAATGCAGCTGAAGGAAGAGTTTCGCACTTACGAGGCGCTGCGACGTGAGCATGATGCCCAGATTGTGCAAATAGCGACTGAGGCGGGACTGCGCATCGCTCCTGACCAGTGGTCCGCCCTCCTGTATGGGGACACAGCCCACAAGTCACATATGCAGAGCATCATCGATAAGTTGCAGACGCCGCAGTCGTTTGCACAGAGCGTTCAAGAGCTGGTGATTGCGCTCCAGAGGACTGGTGACCCGGGAAGCCTCTCTGTGCTCAGGACTCATCTGGAGTTGCTGGCTGCTATTGATCCTAGCCCGGGTATGCTCACTATTTACTTCAACAACCAACTGTGAGAATCTTCAAATATTGATCAGTTTTGACACCAATTTAGTCTGACACTTTAGCTTCAGTCAGTAGCATATGTGTCTACCAAGCAGTTAAGGGTCCCAGGTTCGATTCTCAGCATGGCTGAAAAATTTATCATAGGTGAAATGTGGGGCTTCCTTTTCACAGTGATGAATTAACGGCTGGGGACTGGATGTTGCGCCCTGTCCTAGTCTTAAGTTAGATTATAAGGCATATGAAGCTACGACAGGCCTAGCAAGCTGGTAGTGGAAAATATATCACTTGAATAAAAAACTGACCCAGGCTACAGACTGGAAAGAGTAATGGACATAAAGTAAAGGCAGCATGTCTGCCTTCTAAGCTACGAGTCTAGGGGTTGATTCCTGGCACGGGCAAAAAAAATTATCACTGGTCAAATATGGGCTTCCTCTTTCACAGGGAAGAATTAACGGTTGAGGACTGGCTGCTGTGTCTGTTCTATATCCAATTTAGTTTGTAGGTTCTGTGCTGATATAATCAGTCGTTTGAACGTGCATGCTAAAAACCTTCAATAGATGTAAAAAAAAAACGAAAAATTACTCTAGTTCGAGAAAAACCCAACAAAAAACTGGATTTGGAAATCACGAAACTTAACTAATATAAATATATGAAAATTAAAATACAATACATATTTATGTTTGATTCTTTTTCTACTCTGCGTTTACCCTCTAAGGTAGGTTCTTACCTTGCATTATTCCACTTTGGTATTGCTTGTAATATAGTGTCATAGTGTAAGCTCTCAAGCTAAGACTGCTACCTTTTGGGTTAAATGGAGTTTACGTTACAAACTAATGTTCACACGAGGAAAATCTAAAATAATTAAATCAATGCAAGAACGCCACTAAGTTGATGCTTAGTGTGAGTGGACCCTTAGTGTTGTTTTTGTTTGCTTGCGTCATCATAGGCTAGAAGATGGTCCTTGAGTGTGCTTGGGACTGCACTAATCCACCACTAAGCATCCACTCACAATTAGTGGCTTTCTTGCATACCGCCCTAAGAGTTGTAATTTTCTCCTAATTTATCAACTTATGAAATTTGTTGAATAAAGTATTTTGTAAATGATATTCATTAACTTAAGTTCTACAATTATTCAATGTGTTTCCTTTTCTCAACATTAAACTTTTTTTTAAAAATATTTGAACTTCAATTTAGCTTTGAGAATATCTCATATTATTTGATTTGTCTTTGCTTTGAATTGGAAAAGTGGATTTCGCACACATCTTGTTTAAAATTAATATACATTCGCTATTTTTTTTTTTGTAAGTTCTATCTTTTGAATATGTTTATCCAGAGTGCAATGTACCCTCATGGGGTGAGTGCTGCCAGGCGGTGGAGGCGGTGAGGATCGTAGTGACGGGTCTTGTGGAGTTCATCCAACACCACGGCAGCCGAAAGCTTCAGGAGCCTGGTCATCCTCACAACGCAAAGTACAAGATCAGCATGTGCCGAGACCTGGCTCTCAAAGGCTCTTGCCCCCGAGGAAACAATTGCACCTTTGCCCACTCGGAAGAAGAGCTGGAGAAGTGAGTCTACCGGCTGTAGTGTTTTATGGTTCATTAAATCAATATAAATCAATAGCTAAATATTGAGGATATTTTGACAAGAGGACTAGTCTAAATCATGTTTTAAATTAATAGGGATAAGCAGAAAACTTACCTGACTGGTACTGGAGTGGAAATTGTTTATATAAACACTAAAATACTCGAGTTGAGTCGAATCCACTATTTTATGAATCACAATCTTGAATCCCTGATTCACCTTCAAATACTGAATCCAAATCTGAATCTTGGAAAAAATTATGAACATAAGAGGAAATAGAAATATAGTAGAGTAATAGGAAATAGAAACATTATCTAAATGTTAGCATTCTTTCTTATAATCCATTTACTATAACAGTAATAAATTTTGTTATGTGTTAAATTACTGTTCAGGGTTCTAATTGTTGAGTTCATATTTTATTATAATTTGTTGGTAACCACCAACAAGCAGTATAACAGCTCTAAAACAAATTTTACTTGTAAGATTGAAAAAAAAAATATATATATAAGAATTTGAGTCTTAAATCTGAAATTTTCAAAGCTGTGTGATATTTCTCACCACAGGTACCGGGCAAAGAACCGCAAGGCGGTGGCCAGAAATGGCAGTGGAGTAGGGAAGGGAACGGACGGGTCAGTGATCTCCAGTGAGTCCGAGTTTCTCACCAGTGACAAAGTGTTTGTACTAGCTGACGACACGATCTACTCAACCAATACCCCCACCATCACAGCTACACCTTACGACAACTCTGCTGTCAGAGAAAGTAAACATGATGCCTACATTAACTCTTACTTTCATTGCCTTAGCTCAGTTGGTAGCGTGTCTACCTCTGCTGAGCTAAGGTTTCTAGGTTTGATTCCCGGCATGATCAAAAAAACTGATAATCGGTGAAATTTGGATTCTAACTTGCACAGTGATAAATTAACATCTGTGCTGGGGAATGGGTTTTGTATCTGCTAAAGGGATGGATTTAAGTTAACTTATAAGTAATGTGCTCAGATAATCGGCCAATTAAGAAATTGAATGTCTAATCTAAGAAAATATTATAACACACTTAATGCACTCATTTAATTAATTTAGATTAGTAGAAAAATGAAGTCTCGACACAAGAATTGAACCAGGGATCTTTAGCTTAGTGTGCCAATGCTCTACAACTGAGCTATTCAGGATTTATCCTGTGTTCAGGGTATTCTTCACTCATAGCATAAGACTTGGTCTGTGATGGACGTGTGGAAATTGTCATCTACACATGAGCGACCAATAGTATCATGATCTATCAAATATTAGAGCACTCTGCGACTCGGGAGGGCTGTCATGTTATTATTATTATTATTTATTTATTATTATTATTATTTATTTATTATTATTATTATCACTGCGTCTTACTACCCATTCGGGTTGTAGATAGGTTGTTATGTTGCCAAGTATACAATACAATATTGTATTAAATTATGATATTTATAATCTTATCTGAGCGTTTTGTTTTGTCAGACTATTTGGGCACCACGGTGTCCCTCCATGTGCCTCCTCCTGTCCTTACGGCGGTGGTGCAGCAGCCAGTGGGGGCGGACTACAACACATTCCCCGCGCAGTTCTCTACTGCGGGACAGGCTACATCTGTTTACCAACCCACCCAGCAACAGATGTTCGCTCCCACCCCGCCTACATTCACTCCAGACATATACAGGTACGGTTCAGTCTCTGGTGGCCTCTAAAATTATTTATTAGGTTCGGGCCGAGTCCACCATGTTATGAATCTTCATTTTACCAATGAGTCCTAAATTTCTAATTTAATTTTCAAATTTTGGTAAAATGAGAATATGAGATAAAATAGTAAATATATTTTAACATTTCTTGTTAAAATACATTCAGTTAAGTATCAAATTAATGGTATGTGGGTTGTTAAGTTTGAAACAAATTCCTATTCTAAATTTGAATAAACATTGTCTTTAAAAATCTCGAATAAGATAGTTTTTCATGGATTTAAGGATTTGAGTGTTACATCCCTTATATTTATTTATATAATTATGTGAAATATGGTATATTGTACCTCACAAAACATTTGATTAAATATTCAAAATTTTATAAGGCTTCAGTAATATTCATATAATTCAATCCGGCTTTGCTTTGAATTGACTGCCTCTTTGGTCTAGTGGTTAGAGTTTCTGGCTAAGGTTCTGCAGGTCCTGGGTTCAATCCTCGGCGCTTTCATATTTTCTGTGGAACAGTGGGTCCTAAACAGTCAACTCAGCCTTGTGGAGACAAATGAGGAGTTACTTGAATGAAAAAGCAGTGGCTCCAGTCTAGAAAACTGAGATCAACAGCTGGAAGGCTCATTGTGCTGACCACATAACACCCTCCATCTGTGTATTGACAGAATTTGGCACTATCTTTGCCAACGTACAGTGGCTGTTCTGTCAGCATAGTTTGATTTCAAGATATCACAAAGTATTTTTCGTTTTGAACTGAAAAAAATTTGTCTTGGTTCCCACTGTAATGTTCACAACACCTTGCAGTGCTGCCCCCCACAACATGGTAATGAGCCAGCAGGCCCAGTTGTATTCCAGTCCAGACTATGGAGCCCTGGGTGATCTTCAACCCCTTGATTCCAGCTCCACCACTTGGGAGTCTGTAGGAGGGAACAAGACGGCCAGTAGTAACGGCAACAACAATAACATTCACCAGCCTTCGTCTTGGCTAATAACACCTGCAGTTACCAAGGTGCAGTATGATTCTTGTAGAAAGAGCCGTTCAGAAAATACAAACATATCTTGTGCAGTCATCATTTATATCATTTATATCATTTTACTAATTAGTTTATTTTTCTTTTTTATCAATTTCCATTATAATAAAAAACTAAATTATTATAGTTATTTGTAAAAATATTTTTATAATTTTTTTATGTAATCTTACTACCAGTATGGGTTGGACACAAATTACTGATCAATTAATGTATTAAGGATGAGGGAGATTGATTTAAGAGGAAGTGAATCCATATTAGTATAGAGGGAGAGTGGAAAACAATTTAGGGGAAAAAATCTGTACACTCAACCGAGATTCAAACTTTGATCTCCTCATCAACTGCAGTCTAGTCTGTTGCAAAAGTGATGCCTTAAACTATTTGACCTTTGAATCGGTCTACAATATTTTATAAACAGACTATTAGCAGAGTATCACACTATTCTTCACCATCAGATGGTATGGGTTGATTGCGAGCTGAAGCCATAGAATTAATAAACATGTGTTTCTTTCCAGAGAGCGGCTTCAAACCTAGCGGTCTTGCATCAGAGGAAGCAGGAGATCATTCTGCAACTGGAGAAGATGGTGGGGAAGTCTGCTGCATCTGCCATCACTAGCTCTGCTGTCTGCCAGACTAGAGTGGTCAGTCCTTTTTACTAATAGTTGTGATTATTTGGAATAGAACACTAGGATGGCCAAAGTGAGGGAATCTTCAAAAATCCCAACTTTAGTTTGAAAGTAAAATTCAAGATCCAACACTTTCAAAGTTTTGGTTATTAAACATATTCATAGTTAAAACACTTTCAAGAAGATACAGGAAAGGTGGATGGAAACATATAAATAGAACAAAACACAATATGGCTTTTACATTGCTGCCATTGGACAAAGAGGTGATGGCTGCCTCTTGAAGAAAATTGATTGTTAGCATCCATTCCCTTGACCTGGGTTTTATTCTATCGTAACTCATCATAAGAGAGAGTGAAATTTGCAATGCAACTTCCTAAAAGAGGAAACCAAAACACACACACAAAAAAAAAGGGATAGGAAATTTGTCATTTATGTTGTGCCTTTTACATGTTCCTATATAAGTATCCTATCATTTTTCTACAAACTTCCTTTTTCTTCCTTTTGTGTTTGATGGTTTCCTCTTTTAAGAAGTTGTGGTGCTTGTTTCACATGCCCTATCAATGAGTTTCGATAAAATGAAACCTGGCGGTTAAGCAGTAATGATTAATTTTTTTTCAAGAGGCAGCCATTACCTCATTGTTAAATCACAGCCATCTAAATTGTTAACTGTGTTCTTCCTTTCATTGTAAAAGCCATATTGTGTTTGTCCCCTTTTCATCATCATCAACTCTTTCCAGCCTGTGGGGAAGAAGAGAAGTTCCCTTGAAGTGCAAGGATGTATTGTACAGGGTGTACTTTGCACCCATTGTTAGGGGTCTGCGAGCTTGGGTTTTTTAATTCGAGTTGAGTATTTCTAAAAGCTCCCGAGTTCAAGTATATTCATAGTTTTAAAATGTTAAGAGTATATAATTGTTTATTTTAAATGTAAATATCACAGATTTAAAAAATACACTAAAACCCGTGTTCTTAAAATATGAATGGCACTCATTTTTATAAATAGTAAATATTTTTGAAAGAAAAAAAAAAGCTAAGAAATGTAAATATCAGTTTTTAAATTAGAAATAATACTTAAAAAGACACAATTTAAAAATAAAAACAAATAAAAACATAGGGCCTAATAGAAAAAATAATTAAAATCGTTTAAACACTCATGTATTTAAAGGACATAAACAGTACATTAACAATTATAAGAAGTAATAAAATGAATAATCGCATGACGTAAGTGATAGTGAAGGAAGCTAACCTGAAAGGATAGTTAGATTCGGTCTAGATAGGAACAAACACACTTCTCTCTTCATTTCTTCTTAAATTTTTACACTTCCCACTTCTTCAAAACTTTCACACGTGCACATTATTTTGAATTTTAGAAAATATTACTTATTCATTAATGTCTCTTCATATGAAAAATAAAATTTTTCCGAAAATTCAAAACAATGTGCAACTGTGGATGTTTGTAGAAGTGGGATGTGTAAAAGTGTAAGAAGAAATAGAGAAGTATGTTTGTTCATATCTAGACCTAGCATAACTATCTTTTCTGGTTGACTTTCAACCGTTCCCACTAAGCACTCGGCATACTAGAACGTACGTGCCCCATGCGCTCAAGAAACCAGCCACAATGAAAAGGTTGCGACACAAAGAATATTTATCTCCAGGGAACTTTATTTGTTCTGCTCTAAAATATGCCAAGCCCAAGTGTCCTGACCAAGCTATCTTTACATTAGTAAAGTTGAGCACTCAACAAATAACATTTCGTGAGTTAGGGTATTGCTAAATATTAATGCAAAACAAATAGAATAAAATCAACATAGGCCCTTACACATAACAAATGTGTATGTGTGTTTTTTAGTGTTATATCTAAACATTTTCTACTCCAGTATCACCAAGGTAAGTGTGCTGGCTATCCCTCCTAATTTAAACCATGATTTAGCCTGATGCTCTATTCCACATAACCTCAATTTATGTTACTAAGAAAGATGGAAGGAACAGATAGCAAAATGTGTGAGTAAGAGAAGAATGGTGGAAGGAAAGAATAAGATGGAGGCATTTATTCAAACCAACCCGGCCACAGGCTGGAAACAGTTGTTGATGATGATGATGATTTATGTCACTAAACTCTTTATTTTCAGATAATAACAATACATAGATGTAAATAAACGTTTTAAATTTTTAAGAATTAATGTTTCTCTTTTCGGGACTGTCAAAGACATTTTATATACAAATAAGCCTGAGTAAAACATATAATTATACAATTGTTTTGACCTGTTGTTTAGACTACATCATTCCCAAACTCTCATGATCATGTTTGCACGTCGACCTACTCCATCTGGACCTCAGGGGGCATCCTGCACACGGGAGGAAAGGTCTCCCAGGGGGCAGGCCATCACCAGCACCTCCCTGTGTTGGGCCATACTACCACCCCTATCTACACCCGCTCCGACTCGCTCCAGGCTGACGACGAGTTCATCCCATTTGACCCGCCCCATGTCAGCAAGTACGGACCCATTTCGCGCATGTCCAAGAGTGTCCTGCGCCCCAGTAGTTCGGTGCAGGCATCTTCCACATTTGGGGATGCCACCATCTCCACACCCATGGTGAGGAGACCCGTGCCTGCAGTCAGCCCGGTTGCATCCTGGTTCTTCAACAACTCTCAAGGTCAGTTGCACATATCAAACTTTTAATATGCATTTTGATGATGAAAATCTCTAATCAATTGTATTGTGAGCTACTCAGATTAAGAATTACTTTTATTGCATATTAATATAGCTTCTACAAAGGTTTTGTCATCAAACCTTTTTCATTCAAGGGTGTGCTATGTGTCTTGGATTCAAAATTGTAATGAAAATAGCATTACAATTTTAGGGAATATTCTACTAAAATGAAACTTTTAATGCTTTTCATATGTGAGCCTACTTCTGTATATAGCTTACACAAACTTTAACTGAAAACGATGGCTTACACAGGTTGGTAAAGTAGAATAATGCCTTCATTAAAAGTGCAGCACAAAACAAAACTATAATTTTGCTTCAAAATGAGAGGAATATTGAAGTGTGTGTAAATTTGTGTTAGTGTCTTTTCTTTTATTTGTGTTCTACTTTTTTCCTAATACTTTATTATTTTATTCATTACTAAATGTTTTTGCTCAATGCACTTTTTTTATACATATTATTTTAATACATTCAATTTAGTGTTAAATTAATTTCCTGGTTGTTGAGTTGTTTCTATAATTATTTTGTGATTGGCCCACCAAAAAGCAGGATTAGACAATGTAAAGAGAATAGAAAGGTAGCATTTCTTATTAGTATAAAGTCAGCCAAACATACATATTTTTTAAATAAATAGAATAGAAAATGACTTAAATTGTACATTGGTGTGAATTTTCACTGTTTTGTAATTTTGTGTAATGTTATTTAATATGTAACTGCATTATGTTGGTGCTCACTCTGTTGTGAATCTCCCCAGTGTCCGACATGTTGGTGCGTCTTGCAGGTTGTCCCGCCTCTCAGCTGGCTGCCGGCCATATTGTGGGCCCGACTACCACGGGGCTAGGGGAGGGGTATATCACCATTGGCCACGGTATCCTGGACCCCCCGCAGCTGTTCTTGAACAATCGAGCCACGGCCGAAAGTGCCTCTAAAGAGTAAGTGTTGTTTTGCCTTGCACTGGCCATTTTATAGGACTGTAGCTATTTTTAGGTATGGTTGCCGCACATCTGAAAACAGAGAAAATGCAGGGAATTTTTCTTGTGTCTGAAAAATTCAGGAAATTATCACCAAAAAAAATACCACCCCATATTTTACCCGGTTTGAGTTATATGCATGCGATAATTACTTTAAAATAATATACATGAGAAAGTTATAATTTTATTGGAAATGTATTTCCATTTGCTTTGAAGAAGAGTGGGGAACCATTCAGGGAAAATCTAGTTTAAGGCAGAGTCTGTGATGGGCATGAAGATATCATCAACTAACCATGATCAATGAGAATGACACCTGATATGGCTTATATCCATTGCTAATTATCATTTCCATCTTGTGAGCATCGCTGGTAATTTACATGAATTTGTACAAGCGTTTGCTTACTTCCATAGTAGGCCTTTGTTTAGGAGCCAAGGACATTTGAACTAAGCACACTGATTCAAAGATATTATATCTTCCTCCCCTCCTCCACCCTTCCCCTTATCTATCTCACTTTTTTTTTCCTTTTAACATTAGACTGAGTAAAGACTGCATATACTTTCCAACATTAAGTGTAATAAGTATTAAGTAATAACCCTAGTTTTCACCCCTTTAGATTATTCTAAATTATCATCGGTTTATTGTTCCAGCGAATTGGGTACAATTTGTGAGTCTTAGATTTCTTTATCTATAGATAGTTTTAGTTTAGATGTTTGTCCCCCTTTTATTTGTTTCTATCCACCTTTCCTGTACCTTCTTCCAAATATAATACAATTGCCTCATAAAGCGAAAAGAGGTTTTCCTTATAGAGTCATATCTTTATCTATAGATACAATTCTTCATCATTTATGGCTCTCCAGTCACCCCTCTTCTGGATGTATTCCTTTACAGTGTCCATCCAGCTTCCTCTCGGTCTTCTCCTGACTTCCTCCTCCATCCACTTCCTCGCCACTGTTCCAATCTCCATCCTCTTCACATGCCCGAACCATTTCATCCTTGTTATGACGATTTTTCCACAAAAGGGTTCTTTCATTTTAGACTTTGCCCGTATAACATCATTTCTTATTTTGTGTCTCTTAGTCTTTCCATCATGGTGAGGATTGGTAATAAATAGAATGATAGAATATTAGGAAAATGGTAGAGCACAAATAAAAGGATAACGTGCATGTTTTCAGGCTGTAAGTAATCATTGGGATGAAATAGCTGTTGTAGAGGGTACATTTGTTTTAATGATCGTTTATTTTATTTTATTTCTTATAATAAATTTCAATTTGATTTTTTTTTTAATTTGATTTATTTCCTTTTGGGGATTCTCTTATTTTATCATTCCTTGGCAGCGGCTGTCTGACAACTGAGAAAACTCTTCGTTCTTTGCTCTCTTTTTCTTGATATGTGAACTTTGGAACAACAATCGACTGATTACGCACTTGGGATTGAAAGTTTTCGACGTATCCAAATACATTCAAAGGGAAGTTTGTCAGATTGGTTAAAAAAAAAAGCACACATTCACTAGAAACAAGGAAGAGGGAAATCGCATATCATTGTGCATCGGCCACTCATTAAGTCAAGAAATTGAATGCATCACTCCTTGAAAATATAACACAAGCTCATAAATTCAATATATTATTATAATGCGAATGGTTTATTTTAATGATAAATAAAGGTTTTGCTATTTTAATTCAATTCCTGTTAAGATGGAGAGGTGTTAAACAAGAGCTAATCAAGGGGCAAATATTTCATAATTGTTTATATCATTTCTATATCTTCAGTCAAATGGATAACAAATTTAGGGCATAGTTCTGTAAAGCCAAGCGAGATTAAAAAAAAATCATGTTTTAAAACACCTCACACTAATCATGTATATGAAACATTTAATTCAATTTCTTTATACTTCTGTTTGAAAAATTGAAATTCCTTCGGAAAAACCTTCAAAACACAAGGGTGTGTGTGCAGTATTCAAAACTTTTATTTTGCTTTGAAAAAATATCAGTTTTGACTGCTTTTTGAAATAGAATTCTAGCATCAACAATTACAAAGATCTGCCAATAAATATATTGACAACTAAAATACTCTTTTATTTTCAAAATAAAATGAATGAAACAAAGTGCTTTAAGAAAATTAAAGTGTGTAGTCAAATAAATATGTTGGAATTTTAAAATTTTAAAACAAAAACCAACTACTTCAGAAAGTGCACATTAAATAACTCAAATAAATGAAAAATAGAGCAGGAATTAAAGATTGAATAATTCCTCACTACGAATAAAATATATTAAAATTGAATCAAATTAATTAAAAACAATATTTTCGGGATGAACTGAAAAATTTCAAGTTTGAACAGCTAAAACTTGACTAAAACTATAATTTTTTAGTACTTGAACACTCCTAGTTAATTTATCATTTTGTGCAAACTCATTCTTGTGGTGATGCATTTCCAGCCATACCTGGGTGTTTATCCTTATTTATTTGCTGTTATTCTTTTGATTTTAGCTTATTTGCCGAGTCGCAGAAAGTGAAGCAGCAGCTTCGCAGCCTGGAGAGGAAAATAAATGATCTGAAGGTATGTCGAGTAGCGTACGTTGCATTATTCCATCAACCCTCTGCAGTACTCAGTTTCAAGTGGCCTTTAGTAGAGTTGTGGTTTAAAATAGGAGGGATAGCCAGCACACTTACCTTGGTGATACTGGAGTAGAAATTATTTAGATATAACACTAAAAAACACATAAACACATTGTTAAGTACAAGCTTTCACTGTCACAGACAGCTTCATCAGGTCAGGAGAGTAGACTGATTTCTTGGTTGAACTGTAAGGTTGACTGTCCACAGCTGACTGTTTTTCAGTTATGACATCACTGTATAGATAGCAGCACTATGAATAATGTTATATTGAATGTAATCATTGTATAGATAGCAGCACTATGAATAATGTTATATTGAATCTAATAGTAAGTGTGCTGGTAGGAAGGAGAGGAATTATCTAAGGTTGAGGTTGGGGGCTTGTCTGGATTTGATGATATATTGATGGGCCAGTTCCCATATCCTTAATTGTGAAGGGTTGCATATTGCTTTATTCAGGGATTTGACCACCTTGGTTGTGTAACAGTTATTAAAGTCACAATTATGGGTTTCGGCATGTGCTGCTACAGGCTTCTCTTTATTTTTCATTTTTGTGTCATGTCGATGACCATTCATTCTCTTTCTTAGTGTTTCTGTTGTGAGACCAATGTACTGTGCTTGACACTGGTTGCATTCCAGTTGGTAGATGAGGTTTTCAGAATCACAAGTATGGTGGCCTTTTATAGGATAATTTATTTTAGTTATGTTGCTGGAGAATGAATTTGTTGGTTTATGTATTGTGCAGGTTTTGCAGGGGGTGCGGTTGCAGGGAAAGGAACCTGATATTTGTTTGGGTTCGGGTTGAATAGTGGGGTCCGGCAGTTTGGGTTTTACAAGTAAGTTGCGTAGATTGGCAGGTTGTTTATAGGTTACTTTTGGAGGTTCCTTGAAGACAAGTTGTGTAGTGGTGGAGGATTGCAGTATGGGGAAACCTGTTTTCAAGAGATTGTTGAGTTTGTGGAGTCCAGGGTGGTATGTAGTGACCAGAGGGATGATGTTGTTTGTTCCTGTTGATGTTGTGGGCCCGCTATTTTGAGCTCTGTCAATTTGACTACACACCAGTGCTTTGGGGTAGCCTCTGTTCATAAAAGCATGTTGCAGTTTTTTATTGTATTGTAAAAGGTCATTGTGGTCAGAGAAAATTCTTTTGGCTCTAATGGCTAGGCTATGTGGGAGTGATCTCTTTGTGCTCATAGGGTGGCAGCTGTCGTAGTGAAGGTATTGTTGATGGTTGGTTTCCTTGGTGTGCACAGTTGTTTTAAGGTGTCCCTGATGGAGTGTGATGTTTACATCCAGAAAAGTAATGCTGGATGTGGATATTTTCCAGGTAAATCTTAGCGGCGAAAATTTGTTGAGGTCTGACAGGAAGGACTCGAGTTGCTGAGTGGTGCTAGTCCAAATCATAAAGATGTCATCGATGTATCTAAACCAACAAAGGGGCTGTAGCGGTTGTCTGCCCAGGAACATACGTTCTAGTCTCCCCATATACAAGTTTGCATACGAGGGGGCCATGCGTGTTCCCATGGCAGTACCTTTAATTTGTAGGTAGATTTTGTCCAGAAATCTGAAGTAATTTTTCTCCAAAATGAAACTTGCTAGTTTTATCAGGAATGCGGTAGTGGGTCTGGTGCCAGCAGGCCGTGTGTCTAGATATTCCTCTATTGCTGCGAGTCCGTGGATATGGGGGATATTGGTGTAGAGTGATGTAACATCAATTGAGACCAAGATGGCGTGCTGTGGAAGAGGAGTGGCCAGTGTGTGAAGTCGCTCTAGAAAATGATTTGTGTCTTTGATGTAGGATGGTAGATTCTTGACCAGAGGCTGAATGTGTGAGTCCACAAGTGCTGATATGCGTTCTGTGGGTGAGCCACATCCTGATACGATTGGTCGGCCTGGAGGAGGGAATGTTTCCTTATGGATCTTCGGAAGTAGGTAAAACTGTGGTGTGGCAGGTTTCTGGGGGGTTAAGTTTTGTACAGTCTTTTCATTGAGATCTTGATATTGCGATTCTTTTTGGTTTTGGTTTTTTAGTGTTATATCTAAATAATTTCTACTCCAGTATCACCAAGGTAAGTGTGCTGGCTATCCCTCCTATTTTAAACCATGATTTAGCCTAGTGCTCTATACCACATAACTTTAGTAGAGTTGATGTTGCACTTAGATCTGGGGTCTTTAACTTGCAGCCTGCGGGCCACCGTGATAACATTTTTGCGGCCTGCTGGCTCATGAACAATATAAAATTATTTCAAAAGAAAAAATGACACATACGGATGTATGTTTTATTTTATCAACTAATAAAATAAATATGTATATTATTTGCATATTTTAAGTTATTTTATAAATGATTTTTTGCTTTTTATGTGAAGATAAGTATTATTTTTTATACAAATGTTCTTTGAAACGGCAAATACAATTATAGTAGACCAAACAAATCTTGCTACCTTCTGCTATGAAAGATCTAAAAAAACAACAAGAGAATATACTTGACAAGAAATCCGAAATTTTATTTGTCAGAGATAGTCCTAATCCCTATTCTGAGAATAAGTGTATAATAATGAGCTGAGATGAATATTTTTATATGTATTCATTCTGAGCATTGTTGGTACAGTATTGTAGCCGATGAGCTAACAAGATACATACTTTGGCTCTTGTACATAAAAAGATTGAAGACCCATGACCTAAATTCAAGTTTCTATTCCCTTGGAACGTGGATTAAAGTCTTTATTTTTTGAAGTTTCTAGGGGTGTGCGGAGCTTCGAAACTTTGACAATTACAAAGCATCATTACTAAATATATTGACAACTAAAATAGTCAATTCTTGTCTTTATTGTCATTTCGAGCAGTTATGTACATTGCAAATTAATATTTATAAGAAAAAAACCTTAAGTAATTGATTTGCATGTTAACTTGTTTTATTAGCTTATGATGAAATATTACATTAACTGTGCAATAAAACAATCTCTAAATTATTTTAGTACATAAAGCTATATACATAACCATAATATAAATTTTTTTCAGGATTAAGTCAACTAACAAAAAATATTTGAACTTCGATTTTATATATTTCATATATTTGATTCAAGTTAGCTTTGAATTGAAAAAATGCACTTCGCAAACCCATACTAGTTTCTATATCAAAGAAAAGCCTTTTTTTGTCCAAAATACATAAAATATTGCTCCACGAGAAAGGTTTATATTGATTTATACGTGTAGTAATGTCAACAATTCTTAAATATTTTTCACAAGTATATCGACATGTCTTGTCATTGAAAAAATAAATTCCTGTTCAAATTCCACAGTGCCACGTAACATATATTTAAGAAATTTTAAAATTACTATGTTTAGAAAGTTAAACTAAACATATCTACTAGGGCTTAGGCTGATGTCGGTTGCCCATCTGATCATCGCTCGATAAGTGCTTTCCCCCCACTCCTCATGTTACTGGCACAATCATTTAGGCTCATTATTTGCAATGGATCTTAACTTGCCTTCCCTCCAGCCCAACTTTAAACAAACAACCTATTTTTATCCATAGTGATAAATTTCCTAAAATTTTAATTTCTTTTCAGTATATAAAATATTTTCAAACATGAATTCAATTTTATTTCAAAATGAAAAATTGGTTTTATTCTTTCAAAAATTGTTAAACAAACCCGTCAAATAATGTTTAGTAGTGGGTTTGCATGACTGTCATGGTAGATTTGTAGGGAGTGAAGGTTGCGTAGTTAGTGATGGTGGTGGGTCTGTGCGTGTATTTGTAGTTAGCCACGCAAGGGGCGGCCTTGTCTGAGGGAGAGAAATTGACCCAGGAACTGCAACTGGTGGAGCAAGGGATCCGGGAGAAGGAGAAGGAACTTCGACTGGTGAGTATTGTCGCAAAACTTCGTTGTCACAATCTGGAGGGGGGAGGGGACGAAACTTTCAGAAGCATTGTCACAATTGTATTAAAATATATAACTATCGTACTATTATAAAACTATAACTTGCCACCTCGACATCACTCTTCGTCCAAACCCCTTACAGTGTGTTACTTCTCATCTGAAATACAGACATTTTTAATTAGCCTAATAAAGCAGGGACACAGACCAGGTATACACCAGACTCACAGCCTCCAGGTTAAAATGGTTGCACTCATTTGGAGAGCTTGGGTCCTTCAACACGGGGATTACTATGTGCATTCACAAGAGGCAACATCCCTATCAAGCAGGGATTTTTGAAAACAGTTTACTTTAAAGATAGTTTTACTAGATAACAGATAAAAATTGACTTGTTATTGTCAAGAAGCTTTCACAAAGCTAGGTTCAGGTAGCAGCCCTACCCTCAAATTTCCAAAGGACTCAGACTGCACATTACAAAGAAAACTTAGAAAATACAAGGTAAGAACTTAAAAACTTTGACACACTTTTTTTTAAAGTAAAAGTTAAGTGAGAATAAAATTGCCTTCATTATTATTTAAAGTTATCAATCTTCACTCACTCACGGATCTGCCATATATGATTTTTTACCACTAACACAACCTAAACTAACACTGTCTTACTGAATTAACAGTTCACTTATACACTTAAGGGTAGAAATATTAGATGCCCTGCGGGCGTTTTGACCTTGAGCTTCCCACTCGTCTGCATATACAGTAACTCTCTCTCTCTCTCTTTGTTTTGCCTGTCGTTGAATCTATTAATAAAAACGTGTGCCACCAGCCAGTACAGTCCCAGCATTATACATAATAGACCCCATGTTGGAATCGGCCATTTTTTTCATTGAAAAATGTTAGGATGTGCATATGATATGAGTACGGTTTTCGGAAGAACATTCTTATGAGAAAAATATCACATTATATTCGGACCAATACTGGCGAGAAGTGCTGTTGTTACTGAAAACTGCAACTAGCACTCCCCAATGCTCAAGGACTGAACTTGGCTCATGGAGTGCAGCGAAACTCCCATAAGGTCGAGTGTCTGGTGTATACCTTGTCTTTGGGCAAGGATGAAGAATATAGAATTAAGAGGAAGTGTACTATCAATACATCCAACCTTGACTCAAACTTCAACCTCCAGTCACCAGCAAACCAGACGTGTTTGACACCTTAGCCTACATACTCCATTTTCTGATTCTTAAAATTTTAATTTCGATTCTTCGATTTATCAACATTTACAAACCTGTTTCGGTAGCCACATGGTCTAGGGTGCCACTCTTGCAATAGGATGGCTGCTGATAACTGAGGTACTGTGGTTTGAATCCTGGTCAGGTGTACTGAGAGTGGCTTTCCACTCTCCCTCCACACAAATACAAGTACACTTACTCTAAATTGAACCTTTATAGCTCTTAACGCATTAATTTAACTAATACAAATGCATATAACCTAAATAGGTAGTAAGATGCGGAGCTTTTTTTTTACATGCAGCCAATCTCACATTATATTTATTTATTTACTATGAAATGTGAAATAAAAACAACTAAAAATTGTATGTAGTAAAAATTAACTAAATAATACAAACACATTTGATTCGCACAAGATTACAAAGGCTATGCTGAGTACATTTAATACCGCTACTACTGTAAATTGAAATGACAAAATAACATAATAGTCACATAACACATTCTTTTTAAATTGTGCCATTTTATTTCACTGTCAGAACATTGATTTACTGGGATTTATTTCTTGTTTAGGAAAACCTCCTTTCACTGTTTTGAGATACTTTTTTGTTTCATATGGGTGAAGACACAGGAATGAGAAATAAATATATATATAATAATAATAATTTTGATAGTTTTAATAATACAGCTTATTGAGGAATAGTTTTTGGTATCCTTGCTTAAGAGTTTTCATGATTAACTTATTCTACTACCTTCATTTCTTTATAGCTTCCTTTAAAGTGTTGTCAGTTTGTTGAGTTTTTTTTTGGATAGTGGTTTTTAGACAGTTGGCTCCTTGTTATATGTTTATAGACCCAGCTGGTAACGGCATCCATTACCTCCCCCACTGGAGGCTGGAACAAAGACAGGACCATGAACTGGAGTCTTAAGTCCAATGGAGATTACAGAAGTGATGAGGTTTGTGTTTATTTTAGCAATTCCTACACTTAGGATTGATACAAAGTAGTCTACCCCCTCTTTATTTCATGGAGATACTAAAATGTCCAATAAAGAGAATATATTTTATTTATTTCTCTTTTACTAACATATTCAGTCAACATTTTCCGGCCTGTGGCTGGGTCAATTTAGTAAAATGCCTTCATCTTCCGCTTTTCTTCCAACACTCTTCCTTCTTTATTTGCTTCTATTTTTTTTCTCCGATTTGCACATTTGCTGTTATCTTCTCTTTCCCTTTCTCTCTTCGTCTCTATTGAGGTCTTTTTCTTACATTATTCATCTACATAAATATCCTTGTGATTATTTTTCTTTCTGTCCTTGTTGCATATTTTTGAATCAAATCAAATATAGCTTTAAAATTATTCTTGTTTTCAGTTGTCTTTTTTCCAACTATATTTCATTTATATTCTGAAAATTGAAAACTGACACCTGGACACAAGAATCGAACCCGGGCCTTTTGGTTTAGTACACCAATGCTCCGACCACTGAGCTATCCAGGAATTGTCTCGCCCCCAGGGTCATTCTTCACTCATATTTTTTTAAGGCAGAGTCAATGATGAACATGCGGAAATCTTCGGCTACAAATTAATTCTAACTCAACTCATATCCCTAATTTTATTTAAAATTATAAAATAAAAGGTGTGTGTGAAGTTTTGAAAACTTTGACTTCACTTCAAACATTTGTCAGCTTCAAATAAGATTCAAAAGAATGATTCTGAATTCAACAATTACATTAAAAATAATTTTATTATTATTAGCACCGCGTCTTACTACCCGTTAAAAAAAATAATTTTAATACCAGTATTGGTTCATATTCCAAGAATACTGTGTTTTAAGTAATTCTTCTTCAAAAAGGCTCTACTTAGCCCAATAGGAAACCCACGGCCTGCTGCTTGAAAACCACAAGGCAAGCTAGGGAGGTTCTAATGACCCTGCCCAATGTCTAGGGGATGCAACACATTCCTTTCCGCTCGCCCACAAGTCATTGGCCAATGAGTTCGGGTTTTACACCCCAGGTCATGCTGTTTGTGTATAGCAAGCTAAGCATTGTGCCAACTTTTGAAAAAAGATTCAAGATCACAATGTTTATTTATTAAGCTAATTTAGTGTAGTTTAAGTAAAAATACATAAAATATATATAAAATTAATTGTAAAATAATAGTATATATAACAAGCTTTAAATTATACGCTAATTAAATACATTGAATTATGGTTAGGTATTCTAGTGACATGTATTATCATGTATTTGGCAAACATATTTAACCACTCTTTTAAATTTAGGCATTTCAGCACTGGTAGAGTGAGGAAGTGAGAGAGGGGTAGTGGTAGGGCGTGTGACAAGGCTACTTTAACCGTAGTTGATGGTAATTCTTGTTTTTTCTTCAGTAAAAAGGATGCGTGGAGTTTCAATAGTGTTCTTTTAGTTTTTGTTTCACATTAACGACTTATTAGTTATTGTGATTTTATATACTAATAATTATAAATCAAAGAATTCTAAAAGTCAGGAGTGTAATTTCACCATTTCAAGATGATTTAAAAGGTAAAGTAAAATATAATTTCATAAAATTTACTTATGGGGGGGATAGCCAGCACACTACCTAGGTGATACTGGAGTAGAAATTGTTTAGATATAACACTAAAAAACACATAAACACATTTTTAAGGACAAACTTTCACTGTCACAGACAGCTTCATCAGGTCAGGAGAGTAGACAGTCAACCTTACAGTTCAACCAAAAGTATCAGTCTACTCTCCTGACCTGATGAAGATGTCTGTGACAGTGAAAGTTTGTCCTTAAAAATGTGTTAATGTGTTTTTTAGTGTTATATCTAAACAATTTCTACTCCAGTATCACCTAGGTAAGTGTGCTGACTATCCCTCCTAATTTAAACCATGATTTAGCCTAGTGCTCTATACCACATAAAATTTACTTAATCAGTGGTGCACCCAGCCATTTACTTTGGGGGGAGGCATTCAATCAATGCTGTAGCATGAATGAAATTTTGATTCAGAGAGCAGGTTTGGGGTTGCACAGCCTCCTAACCCTTGAAGGCCGAGAATATTTATAAATATTAAATGTTTTTAGAAATTATTTGTAGTAGTTTTATAGTAATTAAGAGATTTAAATAACACAAATAATGATAATCAAAGCTATTATTTGTGGGTTTTTTTCAATTGTCAATTTTGTGGGTGTTGATTACTAGGCTTAAGTCAGAAATCTGGTCTTAAAATGTAGCCTATACATTCAACGTATCTTCAATGCTAAATATGTTAGTTATACTTCATATCATTTAAATATATATTAAAATTATTTGTGGTGTTGGAGAGGGGGAGGAGTACATACCCTGTTTGCCCCTCTCCCCCTTGGGTGCGCTACTGCTTAGAGCAAAAGATATTTGTAAACATCTTAGCAATAAATCAATGACATAGCGATAGAGTATTAATAATCTGAAATAATCTCTCCTATGTTAGTCAGAGTTTACTCATCTAAATAGCTTCTGGAGCATACATTCGCAAGTTGGGAGACTCGTTTGTTTCCAAGCAGTATTTTGTGAGATAAGTTAGGCTTTAAGAAATAGTTTTAATTGCAACGTGAGTTGAATAATCCACCTGATTCCCTTCCACCAAGATCTGATGGACGCTTGATCCATGTAGGCCCTACCACTCCATTTTACTATTATTATGATTTTTTGCTTTGAGTATTTCTATCTGTGTGCTTTTAATTACACTAGGCTAATTGAATAGGATCTGTCTCTCTTATGCATTCAGAAATGTGCCCATACCACTCTTAGCCCCGACATTAATATTCATTTAAATTTCTAACCATGTAGGTAGCATTACAATTTGAGGACCACCTTTGTGTTCTAGTGGTCTGAGGCTCTGGCTATGGACCCAGAGGACCCGGGTTTGATTCCCAGTGTTTCCAAATTTCCTGAAAAGTCTTTTCAGATTATCTGAGAAGCAGAATAGGCACACATCTTCAAATATTTCCCTTGAACTAATCCCTTGGCGTTCTTGGACAAAGGTGGTTGATGGTCCTCGACCCCCAAATCTTCCCTGCAACGTTTAGAATACAGCATACCTATTAATTTTATCAGAATACACCACTGTGTGATGAATAATTTATCACACTATCCACCTTTCCTATACTTGTTTCCAAATATAATACAATTAGCTCATAAAGCGAAAAGAAGTTTTCCTTATATAGATATATTATATATTCGCATTCATTGTCCTTTTCCTGTGTTTGTCCTTTATGTTATACCTTATACATGTTCCTATCTATATGTCCTATCATTCTTTACAATTTCCATTCTCACCACCCTCCCCATTTTTTTTGGTTTCCTCTTTTAGGAAGTTGCGTTGCGCGTTTCACACTCCTCCCTGATGAGTTCCGATAGAATGAAACCTAGGTCGGGGGATTGGACGGTAACAATTGATTTTCTTAAAGAGGCATTACCTCGTTGTCTAGTGGCATTAATGTAAAGTGTGAACTGTATTCTGCTTTTCATTGTAAAAGCCATACTGTTTTTGTCCCTTTTATATATTTTTATCCACCTTTCCTCTACCTTCTTCCAAATAGAATATAACATTTATTATACAGCTAGTGGTGGAATATATATATATACCTTCTTCCAAATATAATATGTATTTTTTAAATATTTGAGCTTCAATTTAGCTTGGGGAATATTTCATACTTTTTGATAATATTTCACTTTGAATTGAATTGAAAAAAATTGTCTTTGCAAACCCCTGTTAAATAAGCTACTCAAATTTTAATTTTATTGACTCTTCTATTAGTGAAAATGAGTATCTGCGATCTCTTGATTTTAGGAAGACCTGTACGAAGTGGGGATTGCCAACGACATGCGCGAGCTAGAGTTGCGCTGGCAAAATGACCTTGAGGAACAGGACCAGAACTGGTCCTGCGAGGAGGAGCTGTGTAACAAGTGAAAACTGGGACTGAAACTCATAAAGAGTCCCACTCGGCCCGGAGGAGAAAGTCCGATAAGAGTGGCCCGGGGTGAATAGCAGTTTACTCTTTTATAATTTATAGGCAATTCTTTGTTATTGAATGGGTATCGTCAATCTGTCCGGCCAAAATCGACAGGGGCATTCTTTATTTTACAAATAAAGTGGTCTTTGATTTAACGGCAGGGATTGATATATAAGTTATAAAATACTCTTTAGATACTTCAACATATCAATTTTATTTACCAGATATTAACACTAGTAATCTGAAATGATTTTTGCATATTTACACTATCTTTAATTACATAGTATATAACTAAATTAATCATTGAAAGGAGGATTGAAGGGCAAGGCCTTTACAGTTATCAGTAAATTGTAGTCCTCAAAAGTTTACACTTAAAATTCAATAATACACATAATCATGAGTCTTTCTAGGTGTATCAGGCCCCTTATTCAGCAGAAGAGGACTGATGTACCCCAGAAATTTCATAATTATATGTTTTGTTATGTTTTTAGATGTGAACTTTTGAGGCCTACAGTTTTCTGGTAAGTGTGTAGGCCTTGCCCTTCTATCCGCCTTTCCGCCTTTCAATGTTCCATTGAATACAGCCAATTGGTGCCCCTTTTTCTTTGTTTGAATATATCTTTTAATAAATTTGTAGGAATTTAAAAAAAATGAAACCCAGATAAAAGTAAGAACTAGAGGTGTACCAATTCATTAAAACCGATTACCGATACCGATTGTTTAAAATAATTGTTCATGTTACGATTATTTACACCTCTTAATCCCGATTATCGATTATTTATAATAACTATTGGGAAATATGGTTAAGAGAATGATAACAGTTAATGTAATTAATACAAAAAGATTGTATGCATACAAAAATATATTTTATGCATAACCGGTGAAAGTTGGAGCTAGATTTTTAATTTCATCATTGATATAAACTCATATTTCTAATTCTGGTCATGTAATCTTTGCATAGCCTGCAACCCATATAATGTGTGTATATAAGTGTGGTTTTTTTTTTGCATTTTTGAAATCACTAAAATTTTACCTAGAAAATGATGATTTAAATTATACTTAAAAAAACATTAATCGACATAATAATTGCCGCTATTGATTAATTGACGATGCACTAATAATCCCCCGATAACGATTCATCGATATCCGCATTGGTACATCGCTAGTAAAAACACATGTTTTTACATTGTATAAGTATTATGTGTGAAATATGTGTGGATTGATTTTTCTTTTACCTGTGCTTCACTTTTCTACAATCCTATTATATTAATTTACTTATATCTTTCATCGTGTATTTTATTTCATATTATCTTTCACTAGAAACTTAAATGTATTTTATTTAAGTTTTTTAGATTTTTACCTATGTTCACAAATTAAGAACATTTTTTGTTTTAAATACTTTGTTCATAACATTTGATACCCATTCATTGGTGAAAAAAAATGCTTTACCTTAAAAAGTGCCTGACACTCATTTATTAGAAGTCACTCACTGCTTTTTCCAAACACTTTTCTAAAAGAATATTAATAATATCACACCTTTGGTCATAACCTGACACATTCATCCTCGTTTAGTCTGAGAGCTCTTCTCGGACTTTCACCTCGTCGGACACCGGACTCACCTAGTTATACTTTTTATTGTTATTATCAACCCAATGGGTTCAGTATCTTATATATTGTCATACCAGGTTTTCCTGCTAGTTAGTGAGACTTTGAAAACCTTCACTCGTTGAGCGTTGCGTTTATCAACCTTGCAGGGTCGACCGTTCTGGGTGTGGCTATCATTGTAATTGGTTCAGATTTTATCACACTCAGATTTTAATATTTATTTTAATTAATGTGAGGGTTCTCCTATTTCTGAGAGCGTTGGCCTATCTACCACTTCTTAAGCGTTTCCAAGGGGTTCGTATTTGAATCTCGGTTAGGGACGTATTAATTCCAATTGCTCTTTATTCAGAAATTCCCATGAGCTAGTTAGTTTAAAACATAATCAATTTGAATTAATTTAATTAAAAGTACAAATAATTATTTTAAACAAACTGATCAATTTTTATTTTCAATTATTTTTTTAAGAAACATATTTCAACTGATTGTATTGCATTTTTGTGTCACATTAGTTTATTTTTGCTTTTGTTTACAAAAACATTCTTTCGTTTACCTCTGCAAGGTTGATACTTATTTAATATAATAAAAAAATACATACAAGGAAAATTATTTTATGTTTTTATGGCGTATAAGGAATGTAGAGTTTTATGTGCATTGTTTTATGCTGTTGAAATTTTAAAAATTTACTTCATTTGGAACTGTTGGCTGTGCTGATGGTAGTGCTTTATTCACTTCATGCCCTCTTTTTTCTTTTTTGCTTTATTAATAGGTAATTCCATTTTATCTTTCTTTCAATATCTATTTTATTATTGGGGTTGAAGTAAAGTTGAAGTAAAATTAGAGCTAACTACAGGTCATGAAAACAATAGATCATGTAGTAAAAATATATTTTGGTTTTTATTTAAATTAAAAATATTTGCATAGAATTTTATGCACAGATTAATTTATTCAGATCATCCTAGAAAATTAGATTTAAATTTGCATCCAGTTTGCTTATAGCAAACATGGTACACAAAGATGAAACCCGTGATTAAATATGTTAATTTGTAAACTGTTTCATTTTTTCATACTTGAGTAAGAGAGAAACTACCAATAAACGCTTTTGGTAAACCAAGAATTGGCAACTTGTTGGGTAAAAGACCTTTTCAAATACATGTTGCTATATTACAATATTTTCACTAATATATCTTTACTATATTGGGATCCCAAATTTTATTCCTCGAATTTTTTAAGAATATATAATTTTAGTAAAAGGGAAAAATATGATAGAAAATGAAATTTGGCTTTGTTTAGGAAATTATCATCCTGCAAAAAACGGATTTGTTGGTAGAGGCTTGGTAACACTGACTATTGATTTTTCTGTGTATTTATCATATCCATTATTCTATAAAGAATAAAGAGGCTATTGATTTTTCTCTGTATTTATCAGATCCATTATGCTATAAAGAATCAAGAGGACAATTTATATATTAATTATTTGTATACGTTACTACAAATGTGTTGAAACTTGAGCCGAGATGAAGAAATAACTTTTAACCTTTCATGTGTAGTTGCAATGTATGAAGCTACGACAGGACAAGCAAGCTGATAGTGGAAAATATATAGCTTGAATAAAAAACTGACCCAGGCCACAAGCTGGAAATAGCAATGGATGTAAAAAGGTGTAGTTGCAGCAAACAGAAGCTGATTTACACTCAAGGCTCACTAGGCACAGGCCTAGGGCCGGTAGCTTTAGGGGGCGGCATATTTTGGATAGGATTATTTTTATATTTTGTTTTTAATAATTACGTTTAAAAATTATTGATTAACATGATTGAAATAATTAAAGTCATAACGACAATATTTCTTTTTAAATAACTGTTTTTTTACAATCGCTTTGTAACTGAGGTCAGTCCCCCCTTCTTCATAATGTTAACTCGAGTTACTGTAGGGCATGTACATGCCAGATTATCTTTCCTAGAAATCTTTTCTTGAATACTAACTTCCGCCCCTGCCCCCCTTCAGCCGCCCCCCCCCNCCCTTCAGCCGCCCCCCCCCAAGACCTCTTTCTTCCGAAACCTCCTAAAACCCTTGAAAAAAAAATTGGGGGCATATTATTATTGTGCTTAAGGGCGCAACATTTTTAAATCCGCCACTGGCAACAGCCACCATCTTGAATGTAGGGATGTGTAAATGTCATTCTTTAAATGCTAAGTGAAGCTTCAAACATGCAAAGCAAATTCAAATAAATTGAAAAATGACACCTGGATACAGGAATCGACCCTGTGACCTTTGGATTACTGAGGCTCTACCACTGAGTTATCCTGGGATCATGATTCCGTGCTCAGAGTAAAATCTTCACTTATATTTTAAGACCGAGTCTGTGATGACGTGTGAGTGGATATCATCAGCTACTAAGAGCTATCATTGATATCACAGCCATCGGTGACTTGGGAGTGGCTTCATGCTGCTGTTAGTACCTTGACATTGTACTTTCTAATGCGAAGCAATCTAGAAGAAAGCAACAGAATACTATGCGAAGCAAAGTTGAAGCTGAATTAAATACAGGGCTTTTGTTGTCACAGAGAATTGCATTTAATTTCCAAACTAATCCATTAAGCACATCTAAGTAAAGAGAAATGTTTACACATTATTTTATGCTGACATCTGAATTTATCTCTGCTCACTTTTTAGTTGGCATTTAATTACTAGTTAGCATTATAATACTGTTTAGTGGCTGTCATAAAAAAGTTTGTTTTTAAATATGTCCTTTAATAAGATATTTCAAATCTAGCCTCTATGGTTTTGGAGTAAGGTGCTCTCCTCAGGACCAGTCGTAGGCGGGTTCAAACACAACCAGGGCTTACTGATTTTCCTTGAATGATAAAAATCTCTAGCACAACTTCCTTCAGAGGGGGTAAAGCTGTCAATCCCATCTTGATTGTGGAATGTAAAAGAACCCTGGAAAATACGTGAAAATACCTTTCCTGGAAAAATTTGTGGGCTCTCCTACTTTCTCTCATAAAAATTCTCGTGTACTGATTTGATCAGTCGATTCAGAAAGTGCATGTTAAACATCTCAAATAAATAAAATAAAAAGTGGTATCTTTGTTATTTATGACTTAATAGACATGACAAACAAAATAGCATTTGTCAGTAGTACCAAGCCTAATACAGCCTTATTTAAAACAATTTAATATTAAATATTTTAACTTCAACTAAAATTGTACATTTTTAAAGATTCGAGATGTGATTGAAAATTTTAAGATTTGGATTTGAGAAATATATAATTCAACCCATCTTTAGTTATAACATTATGGTATTCTTAGTTCTTCATACAAAAAGTATACCCTTGTATACAAGTAGAGACTGAACGACAACCTAATATGTTTTTAATTTTCTCATTTGTAGGGGTGTGTGAAGCTTCAAAAACTTTGACTTTGTTTCAAATATTCATTCACTTCGATATAAGAGTAAAATTCTGGATTTGGCAATTATGAATTAAAAAACACATTTATGTTTATTTTTTAAAATTCTCTTGAGCTATTTCCATCACAATATATTATCCCAGTGGAAAAAAAAAATCTGAACTAATTATATTAAATTTTGAGTTTTAACGATTTATCATTTTAAGATCAAATTTAATAACTACTACTATAACATGCACTGCTAAAAATATACTTAAACTTATATAACTGTGCAAAGTATACTATTTTTATCCAACAATTTTTAATATTCAAACTTCAATTCAGCTTTGGGAATATCTCATATTATTTGACTTGGCTTCCAATTGAGAGAAAGATGATGTCACACATCCCTAGTCATTTGTAAGATATGAAGCAAAGCTTACGTTGATTTGGTTTTAACAAATGTGTTACATCTCGGAAATGTTTAATTCCTTTACATTCATGGTGCAGAAAGTTGTATATAGTGCATATTTGTGTATGATACATGATACCTCACTTGTATATTTTGTTTATTTTTTCACTCTGCACTTGGAAACTGTAATTTCAGACAGTTTTGAATAGCTTAACAAGCTTGGAATAAAGCTTATGTGTTAGGGTTCGTTTATAAATTGAGCACTACTTAGATGGTTCGACAACTGTTCATTTGTAACAGTCAATTTTTTCAGGGGACATATTCTATTTTATTATATATTGATGTGTATAATAATGTTTCTGAAAACATAAACACTATTTTTGTATGTTAATTGGTTTGTTTGTGCAACATAGTAAGTTTGAACTTTTTGGTTCTAAGATTTACCAAGAAAGACAATTAATAGCAATACTATGTTTTGTTTTAGTCTTTGTCACTTTGTTTGTAACAAAGTGATATTGTTTAAAAAAATCTTCTTGTGCCATTCTTCCAGTTTTATTGGGAGAAAGCATGTTATGTACACAATTTCATTTAAGAAATTTGGTTGTGGGTTCTTTTGGGCCGGTCTTTTTTTTAATTGCTTGACTTAAAAAAAGTGGATCATTTATTTATGTCCCTCTTGTGGGGCAACTCTTTGAACATTTTGTATTTCTGTGTCATTTCTTGGACAACCTTCTTTTCACCCCTAAGAACTATGCCTGATTGTTCAAAAATTATATTTCTAGAAGCTCCTCCATTTGCTTGAAGCTTATATTCAGACGCTCATATTAATTTGCAAGAGGTTGTATGCCATTATATACATCATAACATGTTAGAAGTATGTAAAAAAATCCTTTAAATATATACAATGTATATTACTACCCCTTCAGGTCTTATGCATACATATTAATTATGCTGTTTGTTAGAGGTGAGCAAGGTTGAATTTAATGAAAATGTACCCGCATTTTTGTGGGGAGTGAGAGTAAAAAACCACCCACAGTACACCCAAATGCGCTACAAACCTCAATCTCCCCGTCCTTCATCATCTGTCTATTGCGAGAGTGGCGCTTTAAACCATTTGGCTACCGAAATGGGTTAGTGTGTATATAAATGTGACTTATTTATGTATGGCGTCCTCGCTCCCCTAATTTTATTTATTGGACTTTTTATTTTACAAGCCTGTATTATTGTAGTAACAATATTTTGCATTTGGCTTTTTCTTGCTCCATGTGTTTCCACCCTTCCGGGATATTCACATATAATTATGCTAATGTGGTGGTGAAGAGAAAGGTAGAAGTTAAAGGAGTAGTACCTACATTTACATAGAGGAAGAATGTGAAATAATTTACGAAAAAGTGCCAATGATACACTTAGCTGGGATTCGAACCTCAACCTCGCACTCACCAGCAATCTAGACTAGGTGAGCTTGACATAAAGTTTACATGCCCACCGATTGGGCATTCTCAGCATAGTAGAACTTTTTTTAATTTGGTCGAAAACTTAGTTTTTCATTTAGCTTTGATGCACAGCCCTGCTTATATTAAGAGAAATGCTGTTGTAAGGAAAAATTGACCTTTTTAAGCTGTTTGGATAGTTTTTATTAAAGTGACAATCTAAAGGTGACCTTTGGTCTAGGGGTAAGGAGTCGGACTTCTGTGCCGAGGTTTCCGAGGTTCAATTCTTGGTCCTGGCACAGATTTATCTGATTGTCAAACCCTTCCTTCACCTCTGACAAGACGTGTATTAATCACAACTTGTGAATGTGTGGAATGTCAGGCCTCCACCGTGGTTCGGCTTCCACATTAAACTGTAGGTCCTCTATTTCATCTCACAATCACCCTACCATTACACATCAGCATAAGTGCGTATAACCCGAACGGGTAGTAAGACGCAGTGCTAATAATAATAATAATAACAGTGTAGTCTCTTATCGTTCAAAGAAATGAAAATATCCAGCTCACTTGTCCAGGCTAACTATTTAAAAACATTTTTGAGACAGAAATAAACTAATCCTGAACTAATACAAGATTTTCAATTTGGAATGGGATATGAATTACAAATTGTTAGTGAAAATGTTTTGAGGCTGAATCAAAAGTTTTAAAATTGATATTTGCAAATCAAATTCAAACCAAATATTTGGCTAGACAGTCCGAATTTAAACTCTTGATTCATAAAAAAATAGTTTTATTTCATTTTCTATGTAAAGTCAAATTAGTCAAAATTCTGACTTTTTAAGATTTGAATTTTGAATTACATTCCATCGGATCTGAATCTGGTATCTATTTGGATTTGAAATTTTGAATCAAATTCAATTCTTTCAAATTATTAAGATTCTGAACTTTGAGTTGAATTCGAATCTTAGCTATATTCAATTTTGAGCTTGAAATTTTAAAGCTTTACAGTCTTAAAATAAACACTCGGAAACACACAAACTTCCTAATTACACTTATTTGGAATAAAATTCTCACCTTGCCGATTTTGATGATGTTGCATCTTATTATTTTAAGATGGAGGTATTTTCTTGATAGCAGATGTATTTACATGTTATGGTTTCTTTTCTCTTAACGAGTTTTTAAGGCAAATACAATTTTCATTCTTGCTTACTGCACTTTCCTTGCCAGTAAACACTTGAACGTGATTCAAGCCCATTAATATTTTGGGGCTATACAATATTATTATGATCAAATATTTCTGACTTTTTCAGATAAGTTCTTTAAGGAAAATCATTCTCGGTGCTTTGAAATAAATAATATTATGTTAAATATATAGGAAGGAAGGAAAAAGAAAAAACCAGATGACTTTTACAATTAAAAGAGGAACATATTTCACACTCTATTTTGCTGCCATTAAACAAATAGTTGATGGCTGCCGCTTTAAGAAAATGTATCATTACTGTTCAATTCCACGACCTAGTTTCCATTCTAGCAAATCTTTACGAGAGGGAATGTTAAATGCTTAACACAATTTCCTGAAAGATCAAAAAACTGAACAAAATCTTTCCTTTTCCATATTTAATGTAATATTTCCTCAATAAGTGTTAGGTTTTCCTTAAAGAATTACATAAGCTTTCCTGTGGAAATGGTCAATTTTTCATTAAATCGTAATTTATACACTGAAAACCTAAACAAAAATTTATTTTGGATGTTTTGAACACACCAAGATCAAATATAACCTCAATTTCTCTGAAAGTTAACAAACGTATCTTGCATAATTCCACCATGACATAGCTTTTAATGGTCCATAGTGTAGTATGTCAAGGTAAGACTGGTACCTTTCAGCGTAAATGCTGTGTTCATTCATTCATATAATATTAGTTATATTTGGTTGTTTATTGATATATTGTTTATTTATTAAACTAGTGCTCATCTGGAGATTATTTTTTTCCACTGTTTAGGAGAAGTATGTTTTTATCTACTAAAAATGGCTGATTATCTTTTAGCTAAGCTTATATTTTTGAAAAATAATTGTTCCATGGTTTCCTTTAATCTATCGATATGTCAATTATTTTATGTCCGTGAAACCGTTGATTTAGCCAAAAGTTGGACTTCTAAATAGATTTTTTTTTACCTAAAGAATCTTAAATAATAGTCCCCTCCCCTCCCCCCTCATATTTGTGTAATGTTATCCCTACTCTATGATGAACAGTAATCACATGTAATATTTTATTTCAGTATCTCATTTCAATGCTTTGTTTTCTGTATATAGTTTCTATAGGATCATGATATTTCAAAACATAGAAAGTGAGGATGGTAGGAATAATAATAATAATAATAATAATGGGTGTGCAAGTATTCATAAATTCACGTTTGAGTTGTAATTTTTATGAAAATTAAAAATTATATTGATTTTTTTTACTCATAAAGTTCGAGTTTAATTAATTTGGATTGATTTTTAAGATTCAAAATATTTCCTTTTGTTCAATTTAAAATATATATTGTTAAATTTTAGAAATCCTCTCATTGGGTTCCAATTGTAATATACGCGAGTTAGGCCCCTCGTTGGGTGGCCAATTTATTAAATACGAGTTATGCTTCTGTTTGCTGAAAGCCCCACTCTTGGCCTCCAATTATAAAATCACAAGTGAAGCCCCCTCTTTGGGTGGCCAATTGAAGAAGCCAAGAAAAGCCCCTCGATGCGCATCAATTTATAATACACCAGTGACGAATACTTATCTCTTTACATCTGTCCCTGGCTAGCTCAACTTCTCTTATCACCGCGATTATCGTATAATAAAATATTCACTTATACAATAAATATACTTTGATCACTTTTATATTAATTTATTATTAGCATGTATTCCTTTATACCTTATTACTATTACAATTTTTAACTTCAGCTCATACAATTGACCCTTCTCTACGCTAGTCCCTGTACACTATATCATAATTAAAATGTGTGGCAACAAGCAACACACATCTTGTCACCACCCCGGATACCGTGCGTCTCTTACTGGTCTGTAACAATCAGTTTGTTTCTCCCACGTGTGTTTTTCAAATTCTGGCGACATCAACGATTGCACCAGAGTGGACTGACAACCTCGACCTATCACAATAGAGTAATTTGAATTCTGGCTTTCTGGTTGGCTGAACAATGCAAACTCTCCGTTACTTAGGAAGAGGTGTATTTATCTTAGAACGGAAACTAAGTGCAATATCAGCTCTTTCTGTATTGGTTTCATCGTCCAATGAACCCAGTAAGCACATTTAAAATAAAATAAATGTATTCACTTCCAAACTGCCTGACGGTCTTATATATTCTTAAATGCAAATGAATGATAAAAATAATATTATAAAATAAAGAGAATTCCCGAATTTAAATATAAAATGCAAATATAATATTAAAACGGCAGTCTCATCCTGCCTTTTCGAAACAACATAGGGTTTACAAGTTGGGACATTACAAAATAAATATATACACACACTGTATTTGAACTGGTATTAGCTGAGGACGTGATAGCAGTGAGCACACTAATTGAAGCTGGGTTAAAAACTTCAGTTATTAATAGTAGTCGGGGTGACTTAATTCTAGCCGGGACATAGGTCTTCCAAGAATATTTAATATTTTTTAAATCTTATTTTTTGTTTCATTGTTTGAGATTTAAAATAAAGTATTTCTCCTTATATTTTTTTGCTATCTGTTTCGATTTCACTTTACCTAGATTTTTGTTTTTTAGCTTGAGCTTCTAAAGTATCTGGGGGCTTCAATTGTGGCTGGGGTGAAAAGTAAAGTTGTTAATAATAGCTGGGGCCTACTAAAAGGTCAAATACAGCACACTACTTAACCATTTTTTAAAAATTGAATAAAAAGATACAACTTTGTATGGTTATAACTTTTATCACAAAAAAAACTGCACTTATACTTAAGTCAAGAGTCTATTACATAAATTAAACTTGAAATATATTGAAAGAAAAAATTGTTTTAAATTACTCTAGCTAAAATAAAACTTCATGTTTACATTCCAACTCTTCAAACTCAATACAAAATTTAAAAAAATGGCTTCTTGAACACCCCCAATATAATCCTATAAGGTATTTTGAGACCCAAGGATTAAAAAAAAAATCCACATTTTAATTTGGATTAAGGTTGAGAGCTATTATTTTTCTTACTAATTCCTTAGTCAAACATAATTAATCTTGATCAAACTTTACAAGACAGCTTATTAATTTACCACCTATATAATGGAGGAAAGCAAATGCTTGTACAATTAATCCTTACTTACATCCATTATTGTTTACAGTCTGTGGCATAATTCAATTTTTTATTCAAGCTATATAATATTTTCCACCACCAGCTTGCTAGGCTTGTCATAGCTTCATATGTCTTAAATTTATCTTAAGACTAGGACAGGCACAACACCCAGTCCTTGGCCGTTAATTCATCAATAAGAAAGGGAAAACCCACATTTTACCAATGATACATTTTTCGGCCATGTCGCGAATTGAACCTGGGAACCTTAGCTCAGTAGATAGACACGCTATTGACTGAATTAATGTGCCTAATTTTACAATTAATTGCACATGAAAAACCAAGCTTGGAAGATCAAAATTATGTACAGGTTCAGATACTTACTCCCTTAATGCATGAATGTATGAAAATATTTTAGTAATAAAATGTTTGAACATTTATCAATTTTTTTATATTTTCTGGTGAAACTTAACTATCAATATGAACAAAATCTGAATTGAAGGTGGAAAAAAAAATCAATGTGGAAAAGCTAGAATATTACATTTGCCGTATTTTTCCAAGATTCTAATTCAAAATGATAAGGACTCAACATGGGCTTACAAATTAGTGGATTACACCCTTTAAAACTACATTAAACTAGTTTTTCTAACACAAGTTGATAACACTAATCTTTTAATGATGTAATTTGTGTTTTTGGATCACCTTAAAGAGATAAATACTGTCAAGAAATTATAGGAGATGGTACTAGCTTATTTATGGATGTGGGGCCCTTTTTATTCTAAGTCCTTCACTTGTTTCAACATGTTCGTTTTTTATTCTGTATTTCCCTCATTCTTTGTGTTTTAAAATATAATCTTAGCTATTGGGCCTTATAATACATTGTTAGTAATCATATTGAGAACTCTAGTATTTACAACTTAATTATTTGGTTATATAAATAAGGGTTGATCTAAAATTTTATATAGAGCTTGTATAGTGAGTCTTAGTTTGTAGATTTTCTGTAAATTTGTTCTACATTTTGTTAACTCCTATTTTTTGAAGTTAAAGGTATCTTATCATATTGTATAGTGAAGTAGATAAAAAGTGTGTGTGTGTACCAAATGTTAAAACCGTGATACCAGGCCATTGTTTGTGTAGTACACATAAACATCTATTTTTTTAAATATTTTGGTAGTTATTAAAAAAAATTACTCCAGAACTTAGCTGGAGTATTGCATTTGATTATTGAATGGCGTTCTTTTGAAGTGTATATTAGAGGTGTACTATTTCAACATTTTACTGCTCTATACCAGATATTAATATATTACTTTGAATACTAAAACAGGTGTAAATTTTTATTGTTAATTAATATTATTTTAAAAAACAACGGTTATCTCTGATATGAAAGATTGTTGAGTTTATTTAACATACTGTTAAACAAATTGGTAATTTAGTGCCTTTTTTAATATATAAAAACTAATGGTTGGTATTGAACAAAGCTGCTTGGCTTATGTTCCCTTTAAGGTTGAGGTTAAGGTTGATTAATCAGGATATTAGATACATGACTGCGCTAGACTCAGAAATCTCATCTAAGTGTGACCATCTGCAGTTCTCACTTCACAACAGATAAATTGGGATCAGTGGTTTTTTTTCTGTTTTTATTTTTTAATTTTAAAATTATTTTATGTTTCAATTTTGTTGTATTTTTTTTTAATATAGTAGAACTAGGGGTTAGGTCTGTCTCCGGAAGGCTCAATTTTGTATTTTACACAAAGTTGGTTCCATGTTGTTGTTATACTACATAGCATATACACCACATACCAAAGAAAACAGACCTCCCAGAAACCGATTTTCATCCAAATCTTACTCAATTTGTACATTGTATCCACACTCTAGGACTCAAATTATGTGTTGCATCCGCCATATTGGTGTCGTCATAAACGCGGCATTCTCCATAACTTCCATGCCAAATTTCAGCTCTATAGGATATTGGGAAGTGGGAGAAAGAACCATTCAAGGCCAAACACACACTACACGGATTTTATGTATGTAAATGGCTTTTTTTTGTTCATCCATTACTATTTCTAGCCTATGACACGGGTCAGTTTTTCTTCAAGCCATATAATTTCCACTACCATCTTGCTAGGCCTATTGTAGCTTTATATGTCTTATAACCTATCTTAAGACTAGGACAGCCACAACATCCACTCCCCGGCCGTTAATTCATCACTGTGAAAGGGTAAACCCACATTTCACCAATGATACATTTTTCAGCCATGCCGGGAATTGAACACGGGACCATTAATTCTGTAGACACTCACGCTACCAACTGAGCTAAAGTATTGAATCTATAAATGGCTTTACTGATCTCAATATCACAATTTTATATGAAATACCCCAGACTACCACACCTTGATGTGATTACTGATACCAGCTATATTACTTACCTAAGTAACATGCTATCTGTGGAGTAAAACTCATAACTTTATTTGCATTGTATATAATTTATTGATAAACTTTTATCAATATCCGTACACTTCTAGTTTAAATATATTTTGTGTTGCTACTGGAAATTGTTTTGATTTCATTCATTAGAAAATAGAAATTCATTTATTTATGAACACAAATCAATCAACTATTTGACATGAAAATTTAAAGTTGGGTTTTGTCAAGTGAGAACATGATCTTTGCTATCTTGTTTTTGCGTACATTTTTGTTTCCAACTGTCCAAATGTGCACTTCTTTGTCATGTGATTAATAATATGCACCCAAACACACATGTCATATCATAGTGACTTGGTAATGGTAGATATAGTTTATAGTCACATATGCGATGAGTGCGTGCAAGATTGGATTTCATTTCCGGAGGTGTTTGTCTTTATTGTGTGTTTATGTGTGTGTGTTTTTTCTCCCGATGGGTAAAAGTGTCTTTAGGGAAAGTGCTTCCACAACTTATGATGTCTTAGCCAACTAATTATTACAATATATCCTCCAAGAATGTTTTGGTAAATGACTAATCTTTCTTCCTGAGCTCCTGTCTTGGTGGAGAGCCTTTACCAATAATTCATTTTTAGAGCGAGTGAAAGGGTGAACCCCAACAGGTGATGAATGACAAGAGGCAGATTTTTAACATAAAATTCCTCTTAAAGTAAAGTAAAGTTTTTTTTAAAACATAACTGGAAGTTTTAGGCGTTACAAGACTGGAAGTTTTATAAGATTCTATTAAGCTACTAGCCAAGGCATTTAAGAGGATTACAAAAATACATCATTTATAATACTTTAGGCAGAAGGGGTTTCACCAGAGAATTATTGAGTCACACTGGTTTGCAAATTTGGTCTTTTTCAATTTCCATCCCCCCCCCCCC
>CABEEJ010000496.1:141238-158902 GCA_901482245.1 Timema douglasi | reverse complement strand
CCCCCCCCCCCCTCTTTTGCACCTTAATTTTGGAAATTTATCTAATATTAGTCATCACTGCAGTGTTATTATCAATCCCATTTCAAGTATTTAAATCTGAGATTGAGGTTTTTCTTTATCACCCAAGCTCTAGTTTGCATTGAAAAAAAAAAATTGCAACTTGACTTACTTTTTGGATATGTTGAATAGTTTCACAGGCATTCAAAAATCTGTTTAAATTACATTAATAACATGAGCAGTGTGCAATATCTACCGCACACAGAGGTCTGGAATATTAAAAATTAGGAACCCCCGTGCACGAATATTGGCACCTAAAAGCTGAACATTTTAAATTTATATTAAATTTTTTAAATTACTTTAAAGATGACAAGATATTTTTCCCGAGAAATGCCAGATACTTAAGCTGGAAAAAGAGTAACTAAGAAGCCCTCGTCAAATGGCTGAGGGGAAAGGGGTGCTCAATGTTTTGTTTTAAGTTCAAAACTGAATGCTCTTGAAAGTTTAGTCATAGTATATTTTACAGATCGTTTAATATCCACTTATGTATGTGATAGGGAATGAATCCAAACTGGTAAATTAAACGTAAAAACTTCTTTCATCATTTACTCATACCTGCTTCAATGGCCGGACAGTCTAAGGTGTCACTCTTGTGTTAGACAAGACAAGAAAATAGGGGTTTGAATCCCAGTCGGGTCTACTAAGGGTGATTTTTCCTAAATGGTTTCTGATTCTCCTTCCACGCGAATTTGGGTAAATTACCTCTAAAATGCTTCCTTTCTCATTCCTACCGTATTGGAATAATTATCATATATGCTGTTTGTGTATAACCTGAACATATCGTACCATGCAGTGCTAAAAAAAATCAAGAGTTAGGTTTTCTTGTTTCTATCAAGGCCTAACCGATACATCTTTCCAGTTTGAATCCCTTTTATATGATTTTACAATGTTTTTATATTAGTTTCATCATGCTCTATCCGTTTAACATACACTCTCAAATTGGTCTTACTGTAAATTTGTCCTCGCTACAAACACTTGTTTGCTATAAGATTTTAAAATTCCTTTTTCTACAAGGGCTGGAGTTGGCCACTAGTTTTCATTATCTTGGATCATAATTTGATCATCTGGGGTGGATTTAATTGTTCAGATAAATTTTGTGTCTCAATACTTTTTTTAATTCATTCTCTAATCACCCCCTTCATTGATCACATGGTCTAAGGTGTCACACTCACAATAGACTAGATTGCCAATGACAGAAATTGGGGTTCAAATTCAGCTCAGGTGTACTAAGGGTAGTTTTATCGAAATGGTTTTCCACTCTCACTTTACACAAATGTTAGTAATCGGTACACTTCCTCCAAATTTGACCTTTCTCATGACTAACACATCTTATGACTAATATTACATTATCTTAATTAGAGCATATGCATATAACCTGAACCGGTAATAAGAAACGATGTGAAACAAAAAAGAAAATCTTCAATTACACCAAAAAGTTTTTTTAAATCAAATGTATTACTTACATCCTCCCTTTATATAATATGATTAATTTGTGATAGAAAAAACCATGAAAGGAGTGACACTGTACACATCTTTTTAAACATAATTTCAGTTTCTGTGAAATTATCAAATTTTTTTCCTTTGTGTAGGTCCATCTGTTAAAAATTTACTAAAAGATTTTTTTTTATATTCCAAAAAATTGATGAATGCTATCTTTGCCCACCAAACAAATTGTGGGTTGTTTCCAGTGTATGCGATATTAAACAGAACAATTGGCCTTGAAGTGCACGGCAGAATTCTTGGCTAGTAAATATGGTTCATAATTTAAAAAATTGTGTCATTGAGTGGGAAAAGTGGGGGCGGGGGTAAAGAAAAAAGAAGGCAAAATCATTCCATAACACAAACATTATCTCTGGCACAGTCTTAGTTGGAATCCCATCAATATTTTTGAATCATTCGATTAGTGTTTGCATTTGTATCGTTTTCGTCTCCATTTACTGTTCAACATTGTTTGACCAACAAATTCCATCTATTGAAGGGAACATATGTTTTTTGAACAATATGGTCCTGGGCATATGTATGAATGAACATTGTCATTTTATTTCATTTTTTGTGTCTGTTTCCATGTGGAAATATGGTTTATACTGTTTGCACTTTGTTAATTTAGTTGTAGGAATAATATTGCTAGGGCCTCGTTTGTTTTACAGTCTCAAGACATTTTGAATCAAAATATCCTTTAAAAAAACAACAACAAGACAAACATGCATTTATCTTTAGCATTGGCATAAGCACAGAACCAAATGTGTTACCCTTCCATTTCTTATTCCTCAAAACTGATTAAGGTTTCATTAAGGTGGGAGTATAGGGAACAAGAGTTAAGGCCAGTGTCTTTGCTATTTTTACAGTAAAACTTTTTCTTAGCCAAAATAAATTTGGTATTAATCCAGTAGAAATATAGTTTAATTTTCTTCATGCCGATAATATCATCAGTTCTTGAATGTTTGTCAAGGGTGTCCTGGAATTTAATGACAACTTTTTCCCTTCATTTAAAAAGTATATCATCTAATGCCGAGCTATGCACATAATAGCTATTCAATAACAACTGTTGTGCGTAAAACCCGAACGGGTAGTAAGATGCGGTGATGATAATAATAATAATAATAATAATAACTGTTTATATTACCATGTGAAGAAAATTAAACTTTATGTTTCTACTGGAGCAATATTTTACTTATTTTGGCCAAACAAAGTTTTGCTATAAAACTGCAAAAAACATTGCCCTTAACTCGCCTTGCCTACATCCCCATCTTAACTTATCAGAGATTTAATAAGCATTAAAGTGAAGTGCATGAAATTCCCATTTGGAACAGTTTGTGTAATATTTTAGTTTTTAAATTACAGCCTACTAATGTATAATTGTTTCATACAAAAAATTATTTTTTATGAACATTTAAGATATTCTCATATTATATGTATAATAACTTAATACATCATGGAAATTCCTGTTAGATGTTTGATACACACTTAACTGTATCACATTTTGAATGTCTTAAAACTAATCCCATATTAATAATGGGGGTGTTAGGGAAAAAAATGTTATTGTGAATCAAATGCATTTTTGATGTTTTTTCTGTCGATACGACAAGGGGCCCTAATTATTGCATGTTAAACATGTCGCTGAATGTAGAGGATGGTTCTTTTTCTTGGAACTTTACTGTGGTGTATATTAAATAAGTATACCTATAATCTGTTATACAGTATAAATATTTTAGCTAGAAGTACCTATCAAGAGTGTTAGTGTTTCCTTGTCATATTTACTACAATATACGTGGCTGGACACTGTTCTCTCTGAGAAGATTGATTTTTCACTGGGTATTTATTTAACAAGACTTAAACCTCATTTAACAAATATATGTTTTGTTAATGTGTTGGTAAAACTTGTAAACACATTATTTAAAATCTGAGAACAGATTCAGACTCAATCTTACAATGTCACATTCAAATTTCTCGTAACTTGTTTTTAAGTTATAACCATTAGTTGGTCTTGGCTTTGTTAAAAAAAAACTATTATGTGATGCTTGAAAGGTTATGGATGAGTGCATCCTCTGTTCTTATTGTGTATCTTCTCTGAGAACTAGAGTTTTTACAAAACTTTTGATTAGATAAATTTGAACATTGAGACTGTAAGTTGGCACTCAACATTAATTGGAGTTATTCTGTAAATATTATGGAAGAACATTTTATATTTTAGTCCCAATTTCTGACATACAGAGTGATGATGTAAGGTTATTTGACATTTAATTATATTGTTTGAAATAAAAATAACAGAGTGGAGATGGTTACATAATGATGAGCTACAAGTTTTTTACTCATGTAACAAAAAGAATAATGAGATATTGTAAACCTGGGCCGTCAAGCAATATTTTTTAAAGAGCAAAATTTTAATTCTCTTTACACTTCTGACATAGAAAAATTCAAAGTATTAAATTAAGGCAGACTTTAATGAAAATGTGTTTGGGCTTAATTGTATTGATATATTTTTAATGTTTAACATCCAATTGTCCGTTTGGCTGGCTGGTTATGATGTGCTGTAGTCGATAACTTTTAATAAATATGATGAAACAGTTCAAACTAACATGTTTGTTAATATAATACATTTTAATTAATCTTAAAATAATCAGATTCGCTTGGGATATATTGCAGACAGAAATTACTAAAAAATACCCTATTATCCCAACATGTTGTGCTAATTATTGTATTTTTAAATTTATTTTCTTATGACTGTACTTTTTGGCCGAGTTGCCATAAAAATTTCAATAAAAAAAAGAATACCTTTCTTTTGTATCACACCAGAACAAGTGTAACATTATTATATTTTATTCATTTCATTCGTGACTAGGAATACCAGTGCCTCAATTCGTATCATTAACTGTATCTGTTAAAAAAATAATCTAGTTCACTTTGATTTGCTCATACTTAATGTGTCTCTTTAAAAAATATTGATCATGTAACTGTCTTAAAAAATATCTGGAATAATATATTTTGTAATTGAGTATTTGTGTTGAAAATGAATAAAAATACTGTACAAGCTTGATGATCCAACACCATAAAAACTAGCATTATATCGTATTACTGGAAGTACATAACATAAATTGGAGAGTTTTTATTCAAATCACACTTTGACCAACCAAACATTACAGAAAAAATAAGTTTTAATCACAAATTTGTTATTTGTAGTTTGTTTTTTTGAAAACTTATATTTTTGTACATTATATACTCTCTTAATTTATGCATTATAAGATTTCTATTACCTGTTGAGTGGTTTTCTTTGACCCATCGGATGCTCGTGTGGCCAAATAACTTGTTGAAACTTTAAAAGAACACACAGAAATGATACATGTTTCCCGCACGAGATGTATTGTCAAACAAGCTCAAGCACAATAACGCCATATACACTGTGGACCACAGGGGACAGTAACTTGTATGTCTACTGGAGGGTAAGAATGTATGAAACATAAGATAATAGAGAAGTGCTTGAAGGCCTGCCAAAGATATACAACATTTGATTACTGGACGTGTCAAACTATAGAATTTCGGATTATCAAGATTGGACTGTAATGATTTATTCTTCCAAATTATAGACTTTAATTCAATGACCACTCTCATATATTCACATAGTTTTTTATTTTTTTGTTATGAAAATTAAGATCACTATGTTCATTCAGCTGAAGTTATATAGCGTTTTACTCTTGAAAGTGGAAGAAACTGTAACAAGTTTATTTGAGTGATTTTTCAGTTTGTCAAAACTATTTGTGCAAGTTTGAGTATTTACTTTTTTTTCTTTACATGTACAAAAATTGAATCATTCCAAAAATTATGTTATTTAAAAGTTTGGTCATTGAGTGTGGTGTTCTAATATGGTTCTTGATAAATCTCAAATCAAACTTTGTTAAAACTTTTTTTTTACAAATTCTAATTGTATATTATTTTGTGTAACTAATGTTGTAACCCTTTTATTACTTTTATTTATATAATTTAATTTAGCAACATAAATCGCAATAACTTAGAAAAGAAGAGAAAAGAAAAGTTGCTAAATTGGGGTCATTTTTTAAACTATGGAAGAATTCCTCTAAAATTGTTTAAAAAGTGAACTCCATGATCAACCTTGTTTACAGAAATAAATTGATGGGTCAAGTAATCACTAATTGTTTTAAATTTGTTCTAAGGTTTAAACAAAAAAGAAAACAAATTAAGTTTTCTTAAATAATATTTAATGAACTGGTTTCAAATACATTATTGTACTTGATTATTATAATGAATACATCTCTGGAAGGTTTTTGAATTGTATTAATCAGAATAAATTTAACTGTATGTCAAAATATTTTTTATTTATCGAAATAGTATTTATAGCAAGAATTAATTATACAATACAGTGGATTTTGCATAATTTTTGTAGATCAATTTGTACAGACCTATTCAAAATAAAGCTGGCTGGCTACAGTAGGACTTAAACTGAGTAGTCTTTTTTTTGTGAATGGGACTGCACTATGAAAATAAAATACTGTACTTGGGATTATTAAACAAAATTATTATTTTATTTGCACACGGAACGTACTGAATAATTTGGAAGGTACTCTGCAAGGTCAAACCAATTAAATCTGTGGGGGTGTATATTTTGGTACATAATAAAAATCTATATATATTTATAAATATATGTTTGTAGAATGGAGAAGCATGTTGCACATGTTTATCATACCGATTATATTAATCATTTATGTAATATTTTGGTGGAGAGAATGATTGTATTCAAAATAAAGGTAAACTTTAACTTTGATTTTTTGTTTTGTTTTATTATTAAAAATTGCCTTGTGAATGTCACTGAACAATTGAAGGGTCTAATTTTAATTCAAATTGAGTTTGTTCTTCCATCTAATAAGACAATTATGAGATATTTATAATGCACTTGAGATTATGGTTAAAAGAGATCGCTGTCATATTTAAATTCATTGAAAAAGAAAAATGTTTTCTCGGGTCTTTATGGTGTTTGAGATATAATAGTTGTTGTCCTGAAAATTTGTGTCATGTGACTTTCTCACTTTTTCCCTCTCTACCTTTCATTTGGCTACATTTATCAGTGTAGTTTTATATTTTGTATGCACTTAAGATCACTCTTATATTATCTCATTTCACTCATAATTGAGATAATATTTTACAAATGGATTTTCTTTGACAGTATAACTTGCATAGTAAGACTTGGTCAAACCCATTATATTTGCAGCCGAGTGGAATTAAACTAAGGCTACATAGTTAGAGAGTCAATCTTAGCGGTGGTTAATACTACTCAATGTGCTTGTGATATGTATATTTTCCTTATAAGTCAAACCTAATTTAGCTCATTGGTATTCAACCTTGGATGCGTGAAAGAGCCCTAAGGGGGTACATATTATTTAAAATATATTTTATTCCCTGACAAGCACTGATTAATTGGGGCTAAATTTATGTCTAGCAACAAAAGATCTGGATGTAAATACATTTGATTTCAAAATGCCATTTTATTTATCTATCACCTTTTTCCTTTATGCAGATCTTATCTGGGCAGCTAGTTGGCTTTGGTAAAGTCAATTTTATATCTGTTATTTAAAAACTTCATTCTACTTTTTTCTCATTTTAAATGTCATTATTTTGGATGTAATTTATTCTATTTATCTTAGACTAGCTGAATCCCCATTCTTCACACGGGATATTGTGGTATTATTTATTTTTGGTTGAAAATGAGGAATTTTTGCTTGAAGCTTAATGACATGGTTCTTAGCGCTACCTGAGAAACACCGCAAGGAGGTGACCTTGTATCATATCTCATAAAGAGTCTTATTTTCGGTGGCCTACTGCTTGGGGCGGTATCAGCTGAGGGCGGTTGAACAGATCTCCCGCCACCCTGGGCTGGACCCTCTCACTCACACAAACACCACAAAATTCACCAAAATATAAAATACAGATTTCTACTGTATCTTAGAGTTGCATATTAAAATGTAATTACATATTTGAAATAATTGTTTGTATTAATTTTTTTCTGCCCCTTAGAAGCATATACAGGGATAAAAGTAAATGCTTTATTTTTTCTGAGGCATTATTAGAACAAACTTATTGGATTATTACCCTCTAAATGCTTAAAAAGAGTTTATAAAGCAATATTGTTGATAAAGGTAGCTACCCCGATTTTACCCCCTTAATAACAAAACATTGGAATGAAACATCTTTTATTTACCTAATTAACTTATAAGGAACACCTGTGCTCAATTTAAGCCTTCTAGCTTCGCGGGAAGTGTGAGAATTAGTGATGAGTGAGTGAGTCTGTCTGTCAGTCAGGGCTTTCGCTTTTATCTTTATAGGGATGTAGATTATAGAATAGAATATGTAACTTGCAGCATGCACCAACAACTTTTGGGGTACAAAGTTGAAGAGAAATATCTGAGGTTACACAAACAAAAAAAGGTTGGATACGTCTACAAAAGCTAATATTATAAAGATTTACTTTACATCCATTACTGTTTCCAGCCTTGTGACCTGGGTCAGTTTTTTTATTCAAGCTATAATTTTCCACTACCGGCTTGCTAGGCCTTTCGTAGCTTCATATGTCCTATAATATATCTTAAGACTAGGACAGACACAACATCCAGTCTCTGGCTGTTAATTTATCACTGTGTAAGAGTAAACCCACATTTCACCAATGATAAATTTTTCGACTATGCCAGGAATAGAACCCGGGACCTTTAGCTCACTAGACAGACATGGTGCTGCCTGTGATAGGTGTTGGATACAGTTAATACACCTTTTTATTAAAGTAAATCCTTAACAGTAAATTAAAACCAGGATAACAGAAAATTTACATTTATATACCACAAACTATTTGTAGAATCTAGAACAGGAAAAAAGAGGGTGTGGGGTTAGGGCTGATTTGTATGAAAACTGAAAAGCTTTGGGTTTTTAATTTTCAAATAGTAAAATAATTTAATGACAAAATAATTCACCACCAGATGATTATTATAATTCAATCGCTGTAAGTATTATCCCAATTTTTCTAGCAAACGGTTTTATGAAAGGCCTTTTTCCTTCTGAAATTACTATATTAGGCTATAGTTTCATTCTGTTAGAAAAAGTTATTCCATAAAGAGATGTAGCCACAGGGAACTATCTCCTTCCCCCCAAATGGTTTGTTGAAGGATGAAAGAATTAGAATTGAGCCAAAATAACCACATATTGGTAAATCAACGGTAAAGGTGGCATGAAAAAAGTCATGTGAACAGACAAGAATGTATAATAATCTAGAAGTAAAATTCAAAATGAGGTATTGCAAAGATTGTCAAGGGTAACTGGCAGTGTCAACGTTGCATCTAATCAAGACATGTCTGAATACAAGCAGACTTGTTGTCTTGGATCGTCTGCATATCCTCAATTATGTATAATTTTCGACCGATAATTAATTGAGTGGTGTTCTGAAACCAACAAACACAAAATAATCATGTAAATAACGATTTGTTTTATTTATATTTCCATTTATTTATCTCATTTCCAAGAGTCCATGATGACCTTAAAATACCCCTTTTCAGGGTTAAATTTTCAAATACATTTCAGGACAGGATTCTCCTCCCCCCTTCCCCTAAATTTGGGGGCATTCCATATTGCATCCCAGAACCCCCAGTAATAGTTCCCCCAAATGCACCATGGATTCCCCCTCCTTTCTAATGGTTATTCATAAGAAAATTGGCCTATATTTGAGAGGTTTTGAATTAGAAAACATTATTTCAATCTAATTTAAAAATTTCATTTTAAAATTACCAGTAGTTAAAATTAAAAATTTCCGGAAACAAGCCTACACATGGCTAGAAAAACAAGTGAATACAGGCTAATATATAATTAACTTCTCCGAAAAATTAAACATTAACTATTTAAAATCTAGAACGAGTGAATAACAGACGCCACCGGTCGGCGGTCACACTGATTGCGTGGACAAATAGTTAAAAGACTCGACAACAGGTTGCAGGAGCGCTCGAATATCCTTTATGTCGTCTTGTTGTCATGACCCACATTTTCTATTTCCTATAGGTATAGTCCTAATACTTGTCAATGAATAATTGAGGCTCACCATTGGCCTATTACAAAAGCGCATTGCGGGGTGCATAAACACGATTCCCACCAGCTTGGGAATTAATGTTTGTTTCTGTCAAGCTTTGTAAATTCATGATATCGGTGCATCATAAAAGTGGTAAAGTTGAGTCTTCATTCGTTCAAAGTGTTAAGAATGTGTCCGAGATAATCTAACTATCTTCATTTATAACGATGGTTATTCATCATGTTATCAGTTCGGACCCTATCGTCGGTCACCCTCCACATTATCTTCACGAACTATCACAAGAAGAAGAAGAACGGTTAGGCAATTTATTCAAATCATTGGATGTCGACGGAAATGGAAAAATTGATATTCACGACCTCTCCGTTGCTCTTAAAGAGTTCGGAGTACACCATACTTATGCTCAGGTAGGGAGGGCTTGAAGAAAAATACAAAGCCGACTCTTCATTACAAACTAACATTTTCTTTGGTTATAGAGATTAAATTTTCGAACAAAAATCTATTTGCTTTATTTAATATGGGGAGTGTTTATTAAAATCTAACCAGTTGTAGATATATTTTATTTCCTATTTTTTTTAAGAGTCATTCAGTTTGAAAGACCACTGGCCTCGTGTGAGGATTTCAACGTTCCATAATAATAGTAGACGTCTTATTTTATTAGTCTACTGTATTATTAGTATTGTTTTATAGTTATTGAAAATATCTTACAAAAATGATAGCTACAGATCAAATAACTTGACTGAATCTGTAAGAGGAGATCTAATAACTTTTACAAGCTCTCAGGCATGTCCATTCATAAGAAAATTGGTGTATAGCCTAGTTCTTAGTCTATTAAATTTTAGAGCTTTCTTAAGGTCCCTTCATTGGCGACAAACTACACAAGTAATTTAATTAAGTTAGTCCCATACATAAAAAACCCAAAGCCAATGTTTAACGTGGGATGGACAGGGACACGAGAAAAGGCCAGTATTTTTGCTGATTTCATATAAAACAAATTTTTTCAGTAAAAATAAATCAAATATTACTTAAGCAGTTCCTTGAATATTTGTTATGAGCTTATTAGCATTTGACAAGAAACTTTTTTTAAATTTGAGAAAAATGTATCAAATTCTAGTACACTCTGATGGATATTCAAAAATGGTTGAGAATACTATTTGTAGGAAAATTAAACCCATTTTTCTACTGGGGAAATATTTGATTTAGGATATTATGTAAAAAAAAGTTTGTTATGAAAAATGTAAAAACACTGACCCTAACTCACAATCGGGACCATCTTACCTAAGGCTGGTGTCAGACAGGGCAGAAGCACCACCTGGGTCGCGCGACCAAATGGATAACATTTTAATTGCGCCTGTTATATGAGGTGGCGCTACCCATCAAGTCGCACACTAGGGCCAAACATCTGTGACCCAGCCTGTTACTTACAGGTGGTGTCACTTTGTCAACCTGTTGTTTATTAATCAGTCTGGCACACAACACCACGAGAAGCAGCCACTTTGCAATGGAGCTTGACATCGAAGCCTTCATTTATGAAACTCCACAGTGTCCAGCAACATGGAATGTTTCCTCATACAATTATTATAAATGTCTAGCAATATGGGATGTTTCCTATAAACATTTATTATACATTTGAATCACCCCACTCGGGTCGTGATCAAGTGGCAACAAAAGAAAGTGGAACCTCTCAGGTGGCCCCTTCTGACACCAGCCTTAAAGACCGCAGTAATAATAACAACTTATATGTACTTGGGCCTACCTTTGGATATGGTAAGAAGAATTTTACTCTCTGCTCTGAAGGGCTTTACCTACTTTGCTCCACATGACATTCATGTTATTTACTGGTTATCATTTGTTGATTTGCTCTCTGACCTTTTCACAGTGTGTAGCACTTATTTTATTTTATCAGTTAGTAGTTTATCTCACAACTGGCCTCTTACCCTGGAAGCAAGATAGTGGCCCATTCCATTATCATGTTCCAACTAGAAATTGATTTCTGCACTCCTCACATAACAACAGTGTAGAAGAGATGAGGGGAATTATTTTTAATTTTGAAGTATTTGTTTTTTTAATACAATACAGTACAACTGCTAATAGCCTACACCATAGTTTGATTATTCTATTCATTTCAATCTCACTGTTTTAAAATTAAGATGACAAGAAAACTTTACTAAGGTACGATGTGATGCCTGCTTTTAACTGCACTTACCTACAATTTGTTATTATTTATTATCACCGCGTCTTACTACCCGTTCGGGTTATATGCACTTACGCTAATGTGTAGTGGTAGGGTGATTGTGAGATGAAATGGAGGACCTACAGTTTAATGTGGAATCCGAACCACGGTGGAGACCTGGCATTCCTCACATTCACAAGATGTCTTGTCAGAGGTGAAGGAAGGGTTTGGTAATCAGATAAATCTGTACCGAGACCGAGGATTGAACCCCGGCCGCCAGCACAAAAGTCTGGCACCTTACCCCTAGACCACCAGGTCACCAATTTGTTGTTAAAATTATGAGGCCTGGATAGGGCTTAATTTGTACCCATAGTCACATATGCACCAGAAACATCAACATTAGATGTCAAAGAAATTTGGAAAGTGGAGGCCATTGGAATGAGTGGGAGTGAAGGGAATATGAGATAGTAGAGGAAGCAAGACTGAGATGGTATGTAATGAGGATGGAAAAGGAGAGAATACCAAGGAAAATGATGGAGATGAAGTAGGGGTAGGATAAAAACTGCAAGGGAGACTAAAAGATAACAGCAAGTGTGTAAGTGAGATAAGAAGAGAGGATGGAGAGAGGAAGGTACTAAACTGACCCAGCCACAGCCTGAAAACGGTTCATGATGATAATGTCTCTCTGTCTTCTACGGGTTTTACACTTATGACATATTCTAGGCAATATTAATTGCACTATTAATGGAGAAGGGAAAGGTAAGGTAAAATTGAAAAGAAATATACCTACATTTGCGTGTAGAGAAAGTGAGAAACAATTTAACACACCCAGTGGAGATTCGAACCATGACATCACTGTGAGCAACAAACCAAACAAGCTTTACTTTCAGACTGTGCTTTCGCCACTAATGGTCCAAACTTTTTCCAATACTGTTAGACTAATCCTCATCCAATTAAATATTCACTTGATGAACAAATTTTTTTTTTAAGGATACTGCTCTTGGTACTTCCTGCATTATCATAAAAGGTTTTCAGCTTGTGGCTGGGTAAGTTTAGTAAAATGCCTCCATCTTCCCATCTCTTTATCAATCTCCCTTGCGGTCTTTTCCTACTTCATCTCCATCATTCTCTTTGGTGTTCTCTCCCTTTCCATCCTCGATACATGACCATATTATCTCTGCCTTGCTTCCTCTACTACCCCCACTCTGCCCCAGCCAACTTCATTCCTAATCCTGTTTTTCCTCGTGATAGCTAACATATTCCTCAAAAACTTCATACCCACGACCTCTATTTTCCTAGCCTCTCTTAACATTCACCCACTGTCCATGTTTCTGCTGCACATGTGATTATAGGTAAAAAGTAAACCCTATACAGCATTTCCTTACACTTCAAGAGTGTGTGTGTGTGTGTGTGTGTGTGTATATATTAAATTTTAAGCTTTAAAGGGTACAAGCTAAGAATACACAATGGTGTATCGCAGAGCATCAGAACTCCTAAAGCTGATACTCACAATTCAGGGTCTCGTCAAATTTGTTCTCTAATAAAAGTTTAAAATTTCAAGTGGAATATTCACAATCTTCTGAGCTCTTTAGTGCCAATAACCTTCAGTCTGGTTTTTTTAGGGTGACCTGGTGGTCTAGAGGTAAGGTGTCAGACTGCTGTGCTGGCGGCCTGGGTTCAACCCTCGGTCCCGGCACAGATTTATCTGATTTCCAAACCCTTCCTTCACCTCTGACAAGACGTGTATTAATCACAACTTGTGAATGTGTCTCCACCGTGGTTCGGATTCCACGTTAAACTGTAGGTCCTTCATTTCATCTCACAATCACCCTACCATTTCACATTAGCATAAGTGTGTATAACCCAAACAGGTAGTAAGACGTGGTGCTAATAATAATAATAATAATAATAATACAGTCTGGTTTTCATAAGAGGCATTTGAAAAGTGGAAATTCATATTACCAAAATGGTTGGAATCAAAATATTAATATTGTATTAAATTATTTAGTCTGTTTAATTTTATGGTGTCTCCTCAAAGAAACTATACAATAATACACTAGGAAGTATTTTGATGACATTTTGGACAAGCTATCTAAATTAATTTTAATCAAATAAAACATTTCTACAATCCCAAGTTTTAGTGACTTTCAATCAATGTTGGTGGCTAAAAGCGGGGTTTCTATAAAAATCAAGGCTTAGATTGATTAAGTAGGCGCCTCATTTTATAACACATTGTCCTACTTGAATACAATTATTGTGAATAATTTGTGCTGCAACAATTATGTTTTATTGCAATTACTGAAGTTGACAAGATTTGGTTAGCAGATAACAGGCACTTGCACAAAAGGCTAGGTAGGTCCTTGTACCAACATTTACTTTGGGAATTTTGTTCTTGCCTCCAGGTAAAAAGCTGGCACACTTTATTGAAAATGTACTTTTTTTTTAGCGCCACTTCTTATGACCTGTTCGGTTACATGCATATGTACTACTTACTCTAATGTGTTAGAGATAAGGAAGTTTGGACTTAAAGGAAGCTTAGGTCCGAATTTGAGTGGAGGGAGAGAGTGGAATTAATTAATTTGGAAAAACCACCCTCAGTGCACCTGGCCAAGATTTGAACCCCTATATACCTGTAATCGGCAGCTCAGTCTATTTTGAGATTGATGCGCGTTATTCCTAGTCCTACTCTCCATTAACTTAAGTTGACATTAGTGTATGCATGCAAATCAAAGTAACAGTAGTAGTAGTAAATTGATACAAAATGGTGTATATGTAACACGTCAGTACTGCTATGGTAATCAGTCCTGTAATATATGTGGAAGCTTAACTTGATACCCGCCTCGGTGGCGTAGTTGGCTAACGCGCTTGTCGTGTTGAGCTCGACTGCTGAGGACGGGGAGATCGAGGTTCGAATCTTGGTCGGGTGAACTGGGGGTGGTATTTCCTAAATGGTTTTCCACTCTCCCTCCACGCAAATGTGGGTTCACTTCCTCTAATACAACCTTCCCAATTCCTAATCCATTAGAGTAATTAGTACTTAAAGCATATAACCCGAACTGGTAGTAAGACGCGTGCTAAATATTATTATTATTATTATTATTACTTAACTTGATTAACTTATCCAGAATGAACTAATTTGACCCTGTTAAAGCTGACAGGTCGAAGTGGAAACTCTCCTCTAAATAAGGTTTCACTTTATTTATTTATTTTAGTAACTGGACATTTTAAACTGTTACAAGATATCTTAATAAGTTGGCAAACTATTAATGTTTTAATTTCCTAGTAGTCTCATGTTTGACCCTATGTGGTGTTTAGGAAAACCTTTAATGTTGAACGGTTACTTCTTATTAAACCATTTAAGGTATATTCGTCATTTACCTGCATCAAACGGGCAGTTCTTGTTTCACCAGTGTTCTCTGTAGAAAATGTTGTCATTTGGGGTGACAACAAACATTGATTCTAGCCGAGCAGTCATTACAATATGTTCTGAAGTCCCTGGGGAAAGCACTGTTTCACTATAAAAGGGTTTAAAAATAACAATATTTTGAATTATAGACCTAAATAATATCTATACATGAAAAATATTACGAGAAGCTAAATAATTTTTTATTTTATGAAAATATTATCTGAAGACTTGACAAAATCAAAAAATAAAGTGCTCTCAGCATGTCAGCATGTCTGGTGTACTGAGAGTGTTTTTTTACTAAAGGATAGGCCTACTCTTTCTTTATACAAATGAGAATAGATTTCCTCTGAAATTATACCTCTTTTCTCTATTACATTAGTGTAATTAATGTATAACATGAAAGGATACTAATATGCGAAGAGAAAAAATGATTAAGCTATTGTGTGGTCTATTTGTGTCAGGTCTGACACCTTAGCTTAGTCGATAGCATGTCTGTCTCCTGACATAAGGGTTCTCGTTTCTATTCCTGGTATGGCCACAATATTAATCATTGGCCAAATATGAGTTTCCCCTTCCACAGTGATGAATTAACCAGGGCTGTGGAGTCTGTAGGTTAAACCTTCGACTCTGACTCCTCTACTCTCCAACTCCGACTCCAACTCTTATTCCTTTATTAATGGCAAAATTAAATTAATAATAAGTAATAAAAATACTTATCAAAATAATTTTAACGCAGTAAATTTGCTATAACTATTGAAAATAAAATTATAGCACCAAGCATTTCATCACCGACACTTGATGGACCATAAAAACAATATATTTATTTTACTACAATTTCTGAACAAGAAAACTAAATTCCTATGAAAGTATCAAATTAATTTTTTTATAACATGGTTTATGGCTTAAAACTAAAGAACATAGAGAATTAAGGAAGATAAATTTGGTTAAATTACAGAAACATAGGATATTTATTTGATAATGCACCTGGACAAAAATATGTTGTCAGACGAAGATATTTAACACAATTTTACAAACCTAATATTTTCAACAAATTTAGGAAGAATTTGTTCTAAGAAAAAGAATTGTCTCGGTCAAATCCTCATTCATGAATGCCCCCAAGTCTGATCTAAACAACCTCTCAGCACTAACTTGGATCGGTGGCAAAGCAGTAACCAATAGGGTAACATCTCTTGACAATTTCAGGATACAAGGGAATGGCTTTGTGCACTGTTAGTTTTAATGATTGGTCAATTTTGTCTACTTCTTTAAGTTCAAGAGAGAAATTTAGACAATTGTTTCTCTGTGGGTTGTGTTGCTCCAGTCAAAGCATTTATATATTAATTCATAATACAAAATTTACCAAAGTAAAATCAGTTTACTACACTAAAATTATAACTAATTAATAAACATTAAAATACTAATTACTAACGTGGTAGTAGGCCTACAAGACATCTCATCACCAACACGTGGACCATCAGATTATTTCTTAGTTTAATTGAACCTAAAATATATTTATTTGACTACACTTTTATGGATAAGTAAATTTCCTATTTTCCTATGAGAGTAAATATGCATTAATCTATGCATATAATGAATTAAAATGAATAATACAATTGAATACTACCCAATTCTGAATGACCTCTTTTTGTATGTATGCCATCAAAGTTTTGATACCCGTCTAAGTGGCGTAGTTAGCTAGTCGTGTTGAGCTCGACTGCCGAGGACGGGGAGATCGAGGTTTTAATCTCGGTCGAGTGAACTGGGATTGGTTTTTCCTAAATGGTTTTCCACTCTCCACGCAAATGCGGATTCACTTCCTCTAAATTCAACCTTCCCAATTCATAATCCATTAGCGTAATTAGTACTTAAGTGTATAACCCAAATGGGTAGTAAGATGCGATGCTAAAAAAAAGGTTTGGTAGTTAAGAATTGTGATATTAAGATCAATCCTTGATTATGTCTATACCAGTAAGAATCAATTTTGACACTATTACAAGTTTAAAAAAAATAATCAGAGTCTGTACCTTTCTACCGACTCCACCCAAAATTGTTTTCGACTCCCCTGGAATTAATGGCTGGTGGGGAGAGGGGGGCTGGGTGTTTGGTTGGTTCTGGATTTAAGTTAGTTTATAAACCTTGTGCTGATATAACAGGGTGTTTACCACCTGGGAAAATCGGGGAAGACTGGAATTAGCCAGGAATTTTAAGTGGTCAGGAAAAAAGGGAATAAGTCTGGAATTTGGTAAATTACAAAAAAAATCCGAGAAAATGTTGTTTCTCTCAAAAATATGATCACTAAATCAGTAAATTACAATGTGATTCAAACTTTCTTTTTTGTTTGTAGTTGTGTAATATAGTTTATAATTCCTAATAAATTATGTTAATACAAATAACAAAAATGTTTATTTGGATTTTAAACCTTATTATTAATCATAAAAAAATCGAGGAGGGGGGGGGGGG
>CABEEJ010000496.1:118533-135430 GCA_901482245.1 Timema douglasi | reverse complement strand
TACCCTTCGTTGAGCAAGTAGCTATAAAACACTAGTGTAAGAACCTTATTTGACAGCTCATTATATTTTAATTAATTTGAGTGTCAAGCCATATTTTATTACAGATATTCTCTTTTGAAAGATGGTATTAAATTTGACAGCTGTAAGGTAAATATGATGGTCCTTTCACTGTTGTTAATTATACGTTTATTTTTTATATGCTATAATGCTTACTTAACACGACACCCACTTCAGTGGCCGCGTAGTCTAAGACACTACTCTCCCATAGTACTAGACTACCAAGACAGGGAGATTGGAGTTCAATCCTGGTTGGGTGTATAGACAGTGGGGTTTTCCTAAATGATTTTCCACTCTCCATTCACAAAAATGCGGGTACACTTCCTCTAAATTCAATCCAAGTTCTAATCCCTAACACATTATTATAATTAGTACATAGGCATTTAACTCAAACAGGTAATAGGACACGCTGCTAAAAACATTAAAAAACTTAACATGGTGCTTTGTTCATTTCTTGTGAAATGCTAACTAACTATACTGAAGAAGTCATCTGCATACCAAATCTGCAAATAATTAAATACTAAATAGTTGTTGCTTACAACATGGTTGGCTTGTAGAAACATAGGGTACCCTTCACTTAAAGTTTACATAAAGAGAAATATCTCCCCTTGACACCTCATAAGTCCAGTACACACAGAACGCTAAGCTAAGATTTGCTCTGCTAACTCTTTAGAAAAATAGCGGATCATATATTTAAATGTGTTGGTTCACCCAGAAAGCTATTTCTTGCTACGCCGCACTATGTTTTATCTGATTGCCGGCCGGGCAATTTTTCCATCTCCCATCTTAATCCATCCTAAGTTGTGCATGCGCAACACAGCTTGGGCTCCGTGTTGAACAGATTCGGTGCTGATTTGGTGAAAATAACTAAATAAGTGTTGAAGTTTTGTTTTCAATTTGTTTCACATATATATAAGGCCCTTGACCCTGTCGCGTGCAAGTCTAAAACCTATTTTATGGGATGGTGGGCAGGAGTGTGAAAGGCATGGCGTGGCTTCACGACCAAACAAAGTATCCTTCCGCGCCAACAAGAACTGATGGATCATGGAAACCGTAGATGCCGCTATCTATTAACAGGTCTTGCGGGGTAATCATACATTTGGAAATATCAGTTTTCTCGAGAACGAGTGAAATTTTTATGTTAATATTTTCAATACCCCTTCTAAGATCAATTTTTGATGTTTATTAATTGTTACATTTTCTTAATTTTTGTTATGCAGCCGGCAGTTTTCTATAGAAAAATGTCAATTTTATCGATGTTTGATCACTGTTAAAAGCATAGAGGAGGTGTGTGTGTATATATAAAAAGTATATCTTAATCAACATGCTTCTATTCTTGAACAAATCGTTTCTGAAACGAAAATTGCAAAACCCAATAAATTATTGAAGATAACCATTTGTTCCCATGGCTCTGCATTTCCACGCCAAATTAAAAGGGTCAATCGCCTTAAGTAATATTCTATTTAGGTGTTATATTTAATAAATGTTCTTATATTAAAATGGAAGCATTAATTGAACAATACCTGAACTCAAACAAAACATTTTGGAGAACACCATCATAACTAAACTTAACTAGAGCAGACCAGAAAATAATAACACTGAATCCGGGAGGGAAAAGAGGGACCATTGCTAAGATTAGCTTAGCAACGAGTGTCAAACCAAACTGACAAAGTTTTAGCACAGCGCAGCATAGCCTAGCTTAGCTTTATGTGTGTCTCTGCCTTTAAAGTTGAGTTAACAGCATTCTGATGGCTTCCATTTAATAACTAGGAGTGCGTTCACATGAACTTAAAGTTGATTGGAATCATTGTATAATAATAAGCTCTTACCCGCTTTGGTGGCCACATGATCAAAGGCGCTACTCTTCCATTAGACTAGACAGCCGATTACAGGGAGATCGGGGTGATCCTGGCTGAGTGTACTAAGGGTGTTTTTTTCATTTAAATGTGGGTACACTTTCTATTCAACTTTCTTCATTCGTAGCAAATTGGGAGTATATAAGTGTGTAATCCAATTGGCTAGTAAGGCATGTTTAAAAAAATAGGGTTTTCGTTTGGCGTTCTGTTTATACCTAGTTTATAAAGGTGTTCATTCACATATGAATAATTGCTTATCATCAAAGTTTTTTAGTACTGTAGTTCATCACGATTGTAGGGCTTGCTATGAGACAAAACTGTAATACTGATATATTAAAATTTAAGGTTTTAAAAATGGATTAATACTTGTTTCATTGGTTGAAAGGCCTAAGGCAGAGGTGGATAACACATTTTTCAAATGAAAAGTGAAATTGGCCACACCATGTAAACATTGAGAAATTAGGTTGATCAATCCAACATATAAAACAACACACACAGTTTGAACAATTTTCTTTTTTTAACATGTACACTTCGACCCCTCTGTTACAACCAGGGCTGTGTAGTCTGTACACCAAGCCTTTAACTTTGACTCCTTTATTTTTCTACTGTCAGACTTTCGTTCCTTCATAAATGCCTAAAATATAAAATATATTAATTAGGGCCATTCTTATGACTCCTGGATAGATATTAATCTGTCCGTTAAATATTTTTATCTGGTCGATAAGTTAAAAGTGTGTCTTATGACCTCTAGATAGCATTTATCCATCACATTTTTATCGGGAAGTTTAAGTACCTTATAAATTTTATCTGAAAGTTAAAATTCGTGTTGCCATGGTGACGCATTGTTTCTCATGAGGTTTAGCTTATCAAAATCTGTTTTAAGGTTAAAATCTTGTTTCACATGTTTATTAAGTACAGGCCCAGGCTCTAACTATACATAAAGTTAGAACATTTAATTCAAACTTTTACAAAAACTGGCTTTCTATTTGTAGAGTTATATTTATATAAGAACAAATTATTTAAATGTGAGTACAATAAATGAAATTTTGTAAATGTTGTACCCAAATATTGCCCCCATTTTGGCAGACACTGAAATTAGTACTTGCAAGACAACTTAGTTTCTGCACCCACATGACAACATATGTTTCCTCGAACTTGTTTAGCCGTCATTATTTAACAAATTTTGAGTGCTATTACCACTCGCTAGGTTGTAGCGCTATCAGCAGGGCTTATACGCATGAGTGCACCAGTAAAAACAGTACCAACCTTGCATTTTCTGTATGAAAATATATTTATCCCACAGATATCAGGCAGATAAGTTCAGTTCATAATACGTATAAAACATTAAAGTAGCTGATAACCTTTATCTGATCGCTAACTTAAACCTCCCGATAGCAATATTTATCTGGTAGTCATAAGACCGGACTAAGTAATAACAAATTTACTGCAGTAAATGCTTCAATACAGATAACTTTATGAGAAGCTTTTTTGACATTGTGAACGTATATTTAAATAAATATGTAAATTAAAATTACAAAAATTGGTTATAAGGAATAAAAAAGTATAAAGATAAAATTATATATTTATCATATATTGGAATGATATTATAAGATTTTAGTTTGAAGCTAGAGTCTGTACATTTTTACAGACTCAGACTACAGCCAAAACTGCTTACAGCTAATTCCACACCCTTGGTTGCATCTGCCTCATACACAAATGAAGAACATTGTTCAGATAAAAATGTTAGACAATGATGGAAAGATCGGGGTTTGAATCTCGATTGAGTGTACTGAGTGTAGTTTAATATAAAGAGTTTTCCAGTCTTCTTCCATGCAAATACAGGTTAACTTTGAATTCAACCTTACTCATCCTTAACACATTAGCGTAACTAGCCCATATATGTACAACCCTAATGGGCATTAAGATGCAGTGCTAAGAAAATAAAAAAGAGAATCAAACATCCATAGGCCACATTTATAATATAATCCTGAATAATTTACCTTTTTACCTAAATTGATACAAACTTTGAACTTAGAGAAATCAATACAAATATGTTTGCATCTGTATGTGAGGTCAAACACAAATATTAGTTGTATTGAATATAGTTAGGGAATACCACATTGTTCCAAGCCCTTTTATTCTCTTTTTACTCTTTTGTAAAGTACACACTGCTTTTATGAGATAGTAATTATTGTTTTATTAAATAACACACCTTCCACACACAATTTTAATCTTTGACTACTGGGGAGAACATGTGACTGAAACAGACAATTCCAGAATCTTGTCACCACAATAATAAGTGAGGGAGTAGGCTACTTTGTGAGAGCTTATAAGTTCGAGCTTTAACTTGTCTCTAGACCCGCCTCGGTGGCGTAGTTGGCTAACGCGCTTGTCGTGTTGAGCTCGACCGCTGAGGACGGGGAGATCGAGGTTCGAATCTCGGTCAGGTGAACTGGGGGTGGTTTTTCCTAAATGGTTTTCCACTCTCCCTCCACGCAAATGTGGGTTCACTTCCTCTAATTAAACCTCCCCAATTCCTAATCCATTAGAGTAATTAGTACTTAAAGCGTATAACCCGAACGGGTAGTAAGACGCGGTGCTAAATATAATATAAACTTGTCTCTACATTATTTAAAAGGAAAAGGATGAGTGTGGAGGTTCAAGGAAATGTATGTATATTTCTGGAGAAATAATGGAAAACCACATTTGGGGACAGGGGGATAAAACTTTGGCCCAAGAATAACTTAAAAAAAAAAGATTAGCTTGTTTAGATATAGTCGCCTAGTAACCCAAATTGTTATTTTCTGTGGTGAAGGTTGGCCGGGGAAGTGTCAAAAGCTCAATAACCGGTAAAATATTACCATTCTTGTTCCTGATAATTTTATTCATTTTTCTTTTTTGGTTAAATTAAAACTGACTCACTTTGTTTGTATAATTGTTTTCTTGTAACACCATTATTTTATTTTTTCAATTTTTTGTAGCAGCCTTTGGCAAACAATTTTTAAAACTCTGATAACCTTTGCTATTTTGCGTTTTCTAACCCTTAGGTGAGCAGCTCATTTGCATGACAAATCTTGTTTGTGATAACGATTTCAAGAGTTTGTTGTGTTTACATGCACTGTTTTGTGTGTTTTATGTCTTTATTTTTTATATTCTTTCAATCATCGGCGTGTTGTGAAGTGTTGCCAGAGTAAGCAGCATTAGTTTAAACTGTAGCTGTGAATTGTTCTCTCCCCTCAGTAGAACTCATTGGTCAGGTTTCGAGGAAAATACATTCCCGTGTGAGGCATACAGAGCAAAGCATATGTATGATTGGTCAAATAAGGTCCAAGTGGGCGAGAACATATCACAGGTACAGTTTTAACGAAGCCTGCGTCCCTTGCAACACTCAAGACACGTCACTTCTTTCAATTGAAAAATTACACTTGGACACAAAAATCAGACCCAGGACCTTTGGTTTATTACGCCAATGCTTTTACCACTGAGTTATCCAGGAGTCGTCCTGTTCATGGGATCATTCTTCACTAATATTTTGAAGGCAGAGTCTGTAATGGATGTGTGCAAATTGTCACCTACATATTGGCGTTCAATTAAGATTGTGAGCTATCAGATAATACAGCCCCCTTTTGAAGAGCATTGACATACTAAGTCAAAGGTCTTAGGTTCAATTCTCTTGTCCAGGTGTCATTTTTCGATTTAAAGATAATGATATTTAGATGTGGTTAAGCTTTATTGGAAAGGTTGGGATTTGAATCCCCGTCGAGTGCACTGAAGGTGGGATCTTCTTAAATGTTTTTTTGCTTTCTTTACACATGATTGTTTGTACAGCTCTCCCTAAATTTTACCTACCACATGTCTATCCCAGCAGTGTAAATATGCAGGCGACTCAGATGGGTAGTAAAACATGGTGTATGGAAAAAATAAGATCTCTTTTGACCTAACAGGGGACGTTTTGAATTCAGGCTAGCAGCACTGGGGAATGCTGTAGCATGTCCTCACAATTTTACTTCCTTATCCTGTTTTCTTTAATTAGTAGATGTACATTGTATATACCCGCCTCGGTGGCGTAGTTGGCTAATGTGCTAGTCGTGTTGAGCTCGACCGCCAAGGACGGGGAGATCGAGGTTCGAATCTCAGTCGGATGAACTGGGGGTGAGGGGGTGTTTCCTAAATGGTTTTCCACTCTCCCTCCACGCAAATGCGGGTTCACTTCCTCTAATTCAAACTTTCCAATTCCCAATCCATTAGTGTAATTAGTACTTAAAGATAAATGATTTTCCATGCTCCCTCCAAATAAATGCGGGACACTTCCTTTAAATTCAACCTTACTCATCCTCACCAAATTAGCATAGTTAGTATATATAGAGAGTTAGTCCCAACAGGTAGTAATAAATAGTGGTTAAAAAAGAAAAATAATATTTCAAGAATGCTTTCAAAGATGTTATTTTTGTTTATTTGAATCATGATAACTATTATTTGCACCGAAAAAAAAAATGTAGTGCTGGAATTCATACCCAACACAGTTGTGAAAATAAATCTTTAAAATAATCTTTGAAATATACTTTTTTAAATACAATAAAACATATTTTATTACTGCAATAAAATGCTAGATTTGAAGCACTATAATCTGTGTGCTATGATTTAATAACTTGATGATCTGTGCACTTGTTTTCTAAGTGATAGTTGGATTTTGGTTATTTTCTTTTATTATAGTGACGTTAGAGCATTTGTTTCTTGAACTTGAGTTAGGTAATCTTTTTATCGGAAGATAACAACAGGAAATTTGGTGGAATTATCTCTGCTCAGTGTCCCTGACTTATGAGCTTGGATGAAGTCTTTAAGAGTTTAACCAACTCAGATGATGGAAAATTTCCACTCACAATATTTTTTTATGGGTATTTGACATAAACCGGTGTATTAGTATCTGGATCTGCATTTAGAGTGAGTTCTTAATCACCCATGCACTGCCATTTTTTTACTTAAAAGTTAAATTTTAGTCTAACTGGGATTAAAGTCTCCTAAGAAGTGTTTTGTTTTTATCCTTCACATTTTATACCTGTCTATTAACATAATTAAACTAAATGTAATAAAAACTATGAAAGTATTTTTTATAAAAATGTACCCACATTTGTGTCAAGGAGTGAGTAGGAATCTCTTTATGAATCAAACATCCCCGCCCACATGTTCAGGATTCAAAAATCCCAACGCCTCTTTAATCAATAAACAAGATAAAAGGAGACAGACTCCCTTGTCTGCAGGTCTGTGGAGTCTGTACACCAAGCCATTGACTCAGAATTCTTCATAAAATGGCTAATATATTTTAATAGTAATAACAAATTGACGACAGTAAAATGTACCTCACAGATTACTTCTTGGGAAGCATCATTGTCACTGTGAATTTATTTTTGAAAAAATTGTCAATCTAAATTACAAATTTCAGTCCTAAATAATAATTAAAAAAAGTATAAAATATTGTTATAATTTTTTATTTTGAAGCCTAGGTCAGACTTATTTTTGTTACTAACTCTACAACCCTGTTTTTCTGCATTCCCACCAGTGCAGATGAGGTGATGATGGATTTGCACAAATAAAATTATCCTTAGTATAATTAGTCTGAATACTTTTTTCTTTATTGTGTACAGTAACATTTTCTAGCATAACCCCATCCCCTAGCTTTCTGTACCCTTGCTCCCCAAGACCTAAAGAATGACCCAACCCGGCTAAAATCTTATAAAATTGCAAAGGATTACACACTTTACCCACCCAGCTTCTTTATGTGGTCGTGTATTAAATGTGAGAAAAGATAAATGTTTTTGTATGTTTTGTAGCAAAACTTTTTTTTTTGTTAAAATAAATAGAATAGTGCTTCAGTACAAACAGTTTAATTTTCTTCGCATATATCAACAGTTGTTGAATATCTGTAATGAACATACCTGCATTAGATGACAAAAACTTTTTAAATCAAGAGAAAAATTTGTCATTAAATCCCATAACTTCCTTAACTAATATTCAACACATGTTGATGTCACCATGGGAAGAAAATTAAACCCTTTTCTTCTGGAATTTTACCAAAAACTATTTTGATATAAAAACTGCAAACACACTACCTTATCTCGCATACCTTTTTCTCCCAGCTTAATAAAGGCCACCCCACCCGGTTGTCAAAATCTTCTAGGAAGAACACTGATTTAATGTTAATGTGTCCCATTCCAGTTAAAAATATAAACTAAACTAAGTAAAGCACATGCTTACAAAGCTAAATTCATTGTAACAACTTCCTTTCAGCTATTTAAAGCACAAAGAGTGATTTATCTGATCCAAAGTAGTTTATACAATCGTTTACATAAAGGATCACCGATCTACTATTTACCCCCCTTCTCGACACTACACAAATTGCGGTATATTTTTTTAAATATTCCGCAAAGAGACGTGTGCTAATGCTAGGCTCATAGTTAAGTTTTATTTATACCTACCTATGTTTGTGTTGTAATATATCACTCCTCTTATAGCTCTGCTAAAAAAAATAATACAAGCCACACATTTGTTGTTGCTTCTAATCATATAGATTGTATGTACATACTGTGTTTGTTCGGGCGTGAATTAGTGGTAGCCTCAGCTAACTCAAATTACGTCATCCTGGGATGTTGACATTTCAGGACCAGCTTGTAGGATTAAATTTGTACATATTTTCAATGAGTAAACAATTGTTTGCCATCAAATTAAACATAAAATGCTAGTAAAGGTTTAGAAAATCCTGTTTAGAGCTACCTTGATAAGAATTTATGTCAATATGCAGCCAAACTTGTGAATTTTGAACATAATTAGTAATGGTTTAATCGAGTGTTGCTCATTATAGCTCTTCTAAAACTGTATTTCAATTATTTAAAAACCTGCTTCGATGGCCATATGGTCAAAGCTTCATTCTCACATTAGACTAGATTTCTGATGACAAGGATATTAGAGTTCTAATCCTGAACATACATACTGATGGTCCCCACAATAATTTTTCGCTCTCCCTTCATGAAAATGCAGATACATGTCCTCAGTTGAGCTTCCTCATCCCCAACACATTAGCATAGTGAATACATATTTGTATAACTAGACCAGATAATAAAACATATGCGTAAAACCCGAACGGGTAGTAAGACGCAGTGCTAATAATAATAAAACATAGTTTAAAAAATAGTTTAACCAACAACTTTTTGATTTTTTTACTGATACAATCTAGTGTGTTGGGTTTTTTATATATACATTTTACCATCACCAATGATCCAAACTAACATCCGAAGAAACAGGACGAGATTTGTGAATTTTAAGGAAATCGATCCATTGAACAAGGACAGGAAACCACACATGGAAATAAGTATACAAATATTTGCCAGGGATCAAACTCTTGTCTCTCGGACAAAGGGGTCCAATTGTATCTGAACCTAGGCCTCATGACTCGTGGACCAGGCACACTACCCATAATGCCGGTGTTTGTACAATGCTGTGTGTGTCTCCAGGATGGATCAAGATGGCAGTCTCAACATCAGTTTCGATGAGTGGCGAGACTACCTGCTCTATGCGCCTAGCACCGACATCATAGAGCTCATCAAATACTGGAGGCATTCAACGGTGAGCTAAACATTGCCCTTTATTTGTAAGGTGGGCGGTCGGGGTGCACGGCCGGGGAAAATTATGGATAAGTTGGGAAATTTAAAAATGCCAAGAATAAAGGTGGAATGTCAGGGAATTTTGTTGTCTAGTAGGGAAAGTGGTATATTTGTTTGTATAGGGAAAATGTCTTAATGGCATCCTATTCAAACAGTTTTTATCTTAGTTGAATATATTTATTTTTGATATCATTAAAAACTTAATTAAACCTACTCATAATTAATTGAATATTATGATTTTGTTTAAATATGTTTATGAAAATTAATTTGGGTTTTAGTCAGGGAATTATATTTCTTAGATTTTGTGGTCACCCTGTTTGTGTGCTGTGTTCTATGATGAAATGTCAAACAGCAGTCATACACTTTCAGAAGGGTATCTACCCTGAAATCTTTTTAAATTGGATGAACCCATCAAGGTCGGTTTGGAGGCGGGAATAAATTTGGGTCCAAACTATTGACCTCTTTTACTCGCACACTAAAACTTGTTCCTATCTTTTTGTCCATTAATTACTTTTACATGGGAAGCCTATGCGTCCATGGGCTCTTGACTAGCCTATGGTGTCTGTTTAAGATTGTTGTTCCATCTCACTGGTGTAGTTAGCTGACGCGCTAGTTTTGTGTTGAGCTATACTGCTGGGGACAGGGAGATTGAGGCTCGAATCTCGGTCAGGTGAACTGGGAGGAAAAGGGGGAGGGGGGTCGTAAAAGGTTTTCCACTTTCCCTCCATGAAAATTCGGCCTCACTTCCTCTAAAATTCAACCTTCCCAATTGCTAACCCATTAGCATAATTAGTACTTAAGCATATAACTGGAACAGGTAGTAAGACGCGGTGCTAAATAAAATAAAAAATTGTTGTTAAAATATTGGATGATGTGTTTCCCAGATTTGTTTAGGGGATTTATCTGAAGGATGGGTGGTAACAAAGTGCAATACGAGATGAATGGTAACCTTTGTTTCTCTAGGATACACTGTGGCCAGGTCAATTTAGTAAAATACCTCCATCTCTCACTATTCTTCCTTCCTTTAATCACTTCCATTCGTCTCCTTTCTCTCCTTTTACATCCTAATTACATTCCCATACCATCCCACACTTGGTTTCTCTACTATCTCATGTACTCCCATTCTTTCCCAGATTACTTTATTCCTAATCTTGTTTCGCCTCACAAACTTCATTCCAATGGCTTCCACTTTCCTAGTCTCTCTTATATTCAATGTCCATGTTTCTGCTGCATATGTGACAATGGGTACAACATACACACTTTGCAAGACTTCCTTACACTTCTCTTCTCCATAGCAGGTCTCTTACACACTTATAGTACACCTCTCCCTGCTGCTTTCTTCTTATTAAATATTCTCCACTGCAACCTTTGGCCTCAATCACCCTTATCACCCTGCCGGGATATCTTACAGCTCTGTACCTTTCTCAGCTTTACTTCCCCTCACCTACTTTCCACTCGGTCCACCTCACTCAAGTGCAAACAATTGATGCGCCACTGCTCTCAATCTTTCTATTAATCTAAGGGGGCCTGTTTTTGATAACCTGCCAAGTGATCTTGTGTCCTGTTGCACAAGGAGGCTAGATAAACTGTTGAGATGACGTAACTTTGAATTTTGTTGCGTCAACAGCTCATCTCTTCAACCATATGGCTCTTGGGTGGGGTATACTCGAAGCTCACAAGTCCTTAGTTAAATTAACTTCTGTTGTCAAAGCTTACACTCCATTTACCCTGCGAGTCCTACCTTGATGGATCACACCACGGCCCTATTTTAATAGCTAAACTATAGTTGAAATCATGCAGGGTAAGCTTGAGACCTTTCAGGGTAAAAAAAAGTGTATGGAAGGATTTTGGTAGGAAGAAATTTTAGATTTTTTTTAACATTGATATCATTTTACTAAATTATTATTAGTGTTATTTTATAAGTATTTAATTTATTTATCAAACGTGATAGCTGCAGATCACATAATTTGGTGTATGAATACTTTAAAGTAGATCTAGTAACTTTTCTCATTGTCCGATGAAGCTCTTCCTTTTAAAATGGGACTATCTCTGGTCTTGAGATGGAGATGTAAAACATCACCAATTAGGTTTCTTTTTTTAAACCTTTATTACTATTATTACTAGAGATGAGTTGAATCCTCTGTGTTTTGAATCCGAGTCTTTAATCTTTTATCAAATCTTGAATTTTAATCCTCGAATACTTAAAAAAATATACAAAAAGTGCAGATATTTAAAATTGAATTAAAAAAAAGTTGTTTGAGGCTTGGCACCACTGACAAGTGCTACTTTCTTTGTCACGTCATTTTCGTTACAAAAATTAAAAATAACCTATTTTGTAAATTTTTTCTTTTTTCTATATTACCAATTTCACATGTCTATTTAATTGGTTATGACAATTTCTTTGAATTGTGATTTCAATTCAAGGTCTTCATAATTATTGTATTCAAGATACTATTTTTTTGAAATTTTTACGGATCTATTATTATTATTATTTAGCACCGCGTCTTACTACCTGTTCGGGTTATACGCTTTAAGTACTAATTATGCTAATGGATCAGGAATTGGAAAGGTTGAATTAGAGGAAGTGAACCCGCATTTGCGTGGAGGGAGAGTGGAAGACCATTTAGGAAAAATCACCCCCAGTTCACCCGACCGAGATTCGAACCTCGATCTCCTCGTCCTCAGCAGTCGAGCTCAACATGAATAGCGCGTTAGCCAACTACGCCACCGAGACGGGTTTTACGGATCTAGAATCTATTGAATACCATAGGATTCTAGCGTCACATATCTAATCATTACGCATTATTTTGCTGAATATCGGTGATTCTTTGGCAGCAAATATTTTTAAGGTAATTTAAAATGAAGGAAAAGAAAGCTATGGTAATACAGTACAGTAAAATAACTGTACAATCATAATTGGTAAGGTGGAACTTATTTGACGCTTATTATAATATACAGAAACAATTTGCATATATTCATAGATCAAGTCATCTTACCTGACAGTGGCGTATTCTGATAAATTTAACAGGTATGCTGTTCTATAGTAGATTTTGTAGCATTTCCAGGCATATTTATATTTTCCCATAAGACAATTGACTTGGCTAGATCATTTATATATTTATTTGAGTTATTTAACATTTACTTTCTGAACTGACTGATTATATCAGCACACGGGATTTTATATAAGCGAGAGCGAAAGGGCCAACCAATTTTACTGGGAAAGGTATTTTCGAATATCTTTTAGGGTTATTTTTACATGCCACAATGGACACAAGACCAATGGCTTTACTTTCCTTCCGGAGAAAGTTGTGCTACAGATATCTCAAGAAAAATTTGTTTACCATGGCTGGGTTTGAACCCACGGACATCGGGTCCTGAGGCGATCACTTTATCCCAAGACCACTGAAGTCGAGGTCGACCTTACAGACGAAAGACTTATTAATATTATTTCTTACAAAGTGTTTATAGTAGCATCACTAACCTTTGTACTTAATGTTATCAAAATAGTTTAATATGACTTTTTGCAACACAACAAATCTGATAAACTTTTTAAAAAGTATATTAAAACTAGTGTTTATTTGCACATACCATTATCTTACTAATACTGTAAATATTGTTGTTTACAATTTTTTCTTTATAAAGTAGACAACTGCTCTTGAGTAAATTAGCGCTAAACAATAATGGGAATTATTATTTTAATGATCCAATCAATAGCTTTCAAAATTTTACGCCTAATCTCTAGTTCAGGGGTCGACAACCTTTCTGGGCCTCAAACGATTTTTACATTTATCAAAGATCCTGTGGTCATCCTTTGTCTCTCTAATCTACTTTTAATTCTTTTTTCCTGTACATTTTGTATTTATTCCTTAAATTCAATATTTCCTCCAATACATATCATATGTCCCTGCCTTTATATAAAATACATAAAATGAATAAAATGTTTACTCCATTTACCCAGAAAGGTAGCAGTCTTACCTTGACTGATTACACTATGGCCCTATTTTATAAGCTATACCATAGTGGGATAGTGCAAGGTAAGCTTTCCTTTTCGTGAAGATCTAGTTTTCCTACGTGATCGTGATCGGCTGAAAATTGCTGCGAGGCCGACCTAATGCTGACCCCTGCTCTAGTGTGATCAATTAGTGGAGACAAAAAAAAGTTTGGTTAAACACACCCAAAAGTCCTTACTGTGCCCGAGTATAATATTCTCAATTAAAAAAAAGAAATTAAAAATTAAAATAAGCACTTCCTTGAAGGTGATATCAATATTTTTGGTCTCTTTAGTCAGGCTGCTTTAGTTTCTCAACATGAAACTGGTTTTATCTGGTTCTGCTAGATATCTCACCTGCTGATCTAATGCTGTCTGTCTGTCTGTCTGTCTACACATATGAAACTAACTGATGACAGAGATTAATAGCTCAAATTACTGGGCTGTGTAAATAAAGTGTAACTTGTAAAATGGTCTAAGATAGGGGTGAGTAACCTTTGGCATTGGAAGGCCTCATCTCCCTTCACAGATTCCTCACAAGGCCGCGGTGCATCTCATGAACAATGCATTTTCCAAAATATAATGCGCCAATCATAGATAAATAAAGTGATGAGTGGTCAGTTTTTCCTAACATTATGCATTAAAACATAACTGAGTTTTTATTTTAACCAACTAAAATATATGACATTAGTGAATTAAAAGTTTTCAAACAATGGCGATACATAATTAATTTTCAAATATGTGTGAAAAGGTCGCACTGAACACCTCACAAGGCCGCTGGTTCTCCATCCCTGGTCTAAGACATCACTCACCATGTTAGTTGACTACCGATGACAGAGAGAGGATATAGGGGTTCAAATCCTGGTCAAATCTACTGAGGATATTTCTTTATAAATGACTTTTCACTCTCTCCACACAAGTTTGGGTACACTTCCTAAAATTCCAATTTCACCCACCCTATTCCATTATCATAATATTCATATATGCATACAAGCTGAACATAAATTAAGACATGGTGATAAAAAAATAAAATATACACTCTGGATACCATGAACGCTAGAAGTCTTACCTTTACCAATTACACTATGGCTCTGCCTTATAAGCTGCACCATAGTGTAATCTGTCGGAGTAAGTTTGCTACTTTTCATTGTAAAAATAGTGCATATCTTTTGAAAGTGTTTTGCTTTACCACTTAACCCGGCAATGGGTCTTATAATACCCTCAATTTGTGTTTTTTTATAAATAAAATTATCATAAAATATGTTATTTTTACTTTAAATATGTATAGAGATACATTTTAAAACTTATCGTTTCTTGTTAGTATTTTTGAAAAAAGGCAATTTAACCTATCTCATAATATAGGGTTTGTTTTAAATAAAGTATATTAGTGTCTATGATAGCTCCCAATCTTCCTGCTTTCTTGGTATTTGAAGACTAAATCTTTGAACCTGATTCAAACCAAAGTTTAACCAAAAATATTGAACATTGCCTATGTCAACTCATGGCTGAGATATGGAGGTTCAAGATTTTAAAACATCTAACTCCAATCTCCCTATATAAATTTTCTATAAGTTTTTGATGGAAAAACCCTTTTAAAAAGTACAAATAATTATCTTTTTTGCTGCCAGAATTGATATTTTACTATAATATTAGTGTTATTTCATAGTTATTGATAATATCTATCAAAAGTGGCAGCTGTAGATCACATGACTTGATGTATGAATGTGGGAAATTAGATCTATAGGCCATTTTTCATAATACGAGTCATTTGACCACTACAGGTTACTAGATCTACTTTCATTATTCATCAAGTCATGTGTCACCTGTCATATTTGATAGTTAGCATCAATATTTATAAAAAACACCAATAACATAATATCAATATCGACTGCAATACAATATGTAGGTATTTTATAAAAGGTTTTTCCTATATGCATTGGACGATAGCTATACCACTGATGGTTCTGTATAAATATATAATATATAACACTCTAGATGTTGAGTTAATAAACTAAATCTTAAGACCAGTCCTTTGACTCCATTATTCAAAGGCGATACCGTTAAACACATTTTAAATGCTCCTAAATTTTCTGTTTGGAAAAAAAAGTGTACATAAATAATTTGTATACTGTACAAGATGTTATACAAACCCCCATCACCCCAAAAATAAATTCCCGATTTCGCCACTGTCGCACGTGGCTGGAACGCTTTCAAGTCGGTCATCTTCCACGTGACTCGATAAGACACGTGACACAGTCTGCCGGCCTACGCGTGTTCTTTATTTGTTACCTGGGAGCTGAGAATGTGTATCGGCTGAATCAAAAATATCGTCCTCTAATGGCCCATACACACGGCCACTGCTGTCGTACATGATTCACCACTTAATTCAGTACAAGTAGACTATTTATTACCTAGTCCGACGCCTTAGCTCATTAAATCCATATTTGTGAAACGATGATGAACTATCAGCTGGTGTTGGGTTTAGTGTAGGTTCTATTTTTTTAGCACCGCGTCTTACTACCCGTTTGGGTTATACATATATTATGTACTAATTATGTTAATTTGTTAGGGATAAGGAAGGTTGAATTTAAAGAAAGTGTATCCGAATTTGCGTGGAGGGAGAGTGTAAAACCATTTTGGAAAACCCCCTCATCCTCTTTCATAACACCGAACGGGATCAAGCCTCGAACTCCCAATCATCAGCAGTCTAATTTATTGCGAGAGTATCACCTTGGACCATGTTGTCTCTGAAGTAGGTGTTGTATTTTATAATATTTATTTTAGGTATTTAACTTGTACTTTCTGAACCAGTACACGACGTGGGACCGAAGGTTTTGCGTCCCTTCCTAAGGAAGTTGTGCCACGAATTTTTATCACCCAAGAAAAATGCGTCGACCCCGGCTGGGTTTTGAGTCCACGAACATCGGGTTCTGAGGGTATCCATTATAGATTAAGGTTAGTTAAAAGTCGTGTGCTGATTTAATCAATCGATTTAAAAATTGCACGTTAAACACCTCAAATAAAAATAAAAGCTAATATCGTGTGAATGACCAGGGCCAGTAACTGTCACGTAAACTTGTGCGTAATTTGATGGTAGCACAAGTCATACTTTTCAGCCATGTTTAGTTACAAACGCGCAGAAGTGATAAAAGTTGTCTCACCATAAACAAATTGAATAGAGATTTCCTTTTATATCAAACAAAGGTAAAACTGATTATATTTGTTTTGAAGCAAAAAGTGTTGGGTGGAAGTGAGTTTAATTAATTTACTGTTGAGCCCGACTGCTGAGGACGGGGAGATCGAGGTTCGAATCTCGGTCGGGTTAACTGGGGGGGGGGGGG
>CABEEJ010000496.1:85571-112203 GCA_901482245.1 Timema douglasi | reverse complement strand
CCCCCCTCTCCTCAGATCTACAGTCTTCAGCAATTGTGCTTTCTGTCGTACGCTGTCGCTTTCCGTGCTCGATCCGAATATTCTTGGCTTTTAACTTTCCAAAGGCAGGTTTAATTTGTATAAATCTCCAAAAATGCAACTGTTCATTTTTATTGCACTCTTTTGGATCTGCAATTTCCGTAGTAAACACTTTATTTAAAAAAAAAACTACTTTGAATTGTATTTAAAAAGTAGAACAAAATTATTTAAAGGTTGTAAATTAAACTCTATACTACACGTCTGTATGATAATTAATTAAAATACAAATTTAACTACACTTAATACACTATTGGACTAGTAAAACGTATTATTGAATTGATAATTGAATAGCTGACATACACGTGTAGTACTCCAGAGCTAACAAATAAACTGACGGTCTTACCTCTGTATGCCATTACACGATCAGTTTCACCTGACAGGTCAGACCGGACAGGTGTCACCGTACGGTGAACCTGTACGTGTAGGGGGCCCTTTAACTGTGTCCACATGCACAGGACAAAGGCGTCAGTCCGGTTTTCCGATGACGAGTCTGCAGTAGTTTGAATTTCCACTGCGAGTACCGAGCTGGGTTTTATCTCTCTCTGAATTGTTTCCCCATTCTCATTACACGCAAATGCGGATGCATTTACTATTTATTCTAGCTTACTCATCTCTACCCCCACTAGTGTATTAGTCATATAACCAAACGGGTAAATTCCAATTTTCATATGAAGGATGGAGTAAGACTTGGTGGTGGGAAAAAACTACGTCGGATTATTTTGTTTAGGAAATTAGTCATGTGAAATTCATAAATTTTCTTCCACTTTTTTTTTGGGAGGGGAGAGAGAGAGGTTGGTTTGTCACTCTGCAAATTGACAAAAAAAAAGTTATTTTATAGTGTCATCCATAAACCACGTAACGCTTTTTCTTACCTATTTTGACCCCCTTCCGCCATGTAACACCAAGTATACAGGCTAATCTCTCTCCCCCCCCCTCCCACCAACCTGTGCTACATAACTTTCCACATCAAGAGTGAATGTCATTATTTCATAGGGGAGTTTTAGTTAGTATAAAAGAGGGCCTCAGGTTTAATACTACTCAGAATCGAAAGTTATCTATAACCAGGGGCGGATCCAGATCATATCATTGGGGTTATAATTATAAATAACATAGTTACTTACTATGTTAGATTTCTGTTTAAATCTATTTAATAGTTTCCCATTCATATTTGATCTCATGTATGTTTTAAACCCTGGTCATCCTTTCCATTTTTTTAAAAAATCAGATAGTTTTTATAAACTATTTGGAGTGGGCCTCCTTTAACAATACTTTGAAAAAAATTGTTCACTCTAGAAGCTATGAGTAGTCTTCGCCTTGATTTAAAAAAAAATTAGATTCTTTTATAAGCCATTTAAAGTGTTCCTCACCTAGAAATTTTTGAAATTTGGATGCCCCTATAAGCTATTCCTTTAGATTTTAGAAGACAATCTTTGAAGTGGTCTTCCACTGACAATATTTTGAAAATTAAATTATTTATGATACTAGACTATTTGGGATAGTCCTCGCCTGAAAATTCTTCAAAATGAAATGTATCTAGAAGCTATTTAGAGCTTTCCTCCCCTGACATTTTCTGCCAGTTAGATGACTTTAGTCTATTAGTTATTTGATGAGTTCTTTTCCAGCAAATTTTTGACAATAAAATGCATCTATAAGTAATTTGGTGTTTGGTTTAAGATCACCTTTCAGATTCATAATAGATAATATCAGATTTATTCCAGGGGGGGTGGTCCCCCACAGCTCCGCCGCTCGTCGGTCCTAACATACTCTATATTCGGTATTCGTGGATGAACTGCTCCCAGGCGATTATTAGTCTTTATGTGAGGTCGACTACCGTCTCTATGTGGCACAATGTTCGTTACTCGGTATGCACGACAAATATTCGTACATGAAAACTAATATTTTTTCCACACTTACACGAGTAATATTGAACAATGAATAAATATGAACGAATAACGAACGTGTGGACCCGGATTAAGAGGTGTGTGCGCGTAAAAAGATTTTTAAAAATGTGTAATTTATCTGTGTTGTATTTTCTTTCTAAAATTTAAACTTTCATTTTGTTTTTTGTATTAGTTTTCTAACTTTCACAGGGAGGGGGAACAACTGACCCTTAGACCCCCTCCCCCTCTGAATCCGCGCCTGTCTGTAAGAATGTTTACTAACGGCGAAAACATGAACAGTAAAAATATTTTGTTTTTTCAACATTAGAACTAAGTAAGTATAAGATCGGTAAAAAAATAAAATTGAAAAAATTGCATGGGAATCGAATCCGAGACCTTTGGTTTATTACGCCATTGATCCACCACTGAGCTATCCAGGGATCGTCTCCTGGCCAAGGTCATTCTTCACTAATATTTAAGGCAGTTTGTGATGGACGTGTGTATATCATCCGTCCGGGTTCGATTCCCGTGTCCAAGTTTCATTTTTAAATTTATTTGAATATGATTGATATACTGATGAGTTCCGTAATCATAATCATTTTATCCCCCAAGTTTTGCCTTTCATATATATTTAATTGTATAGCGTTGATTTCTTTCATTAATAAGCTTTGTGTTACTTAACATAGACCCCGGTGGTCTTGGGGCAAAGTGCTCGCCTCAGGACCCGATGTTCGTTGGTTCAAACCCAGCTAGGGCCGATGGATTTTTCTTGAGCGATAAAGATCCGTAGCACAACTTCCTTAGGAGGAAAAGTAAAACAGTCAATCCTACGTCGATTATGGTATGTAAAAAAGCCCTTAACGTTATGTGAAATACATTTCCCGGCAAAATTGATAGGCTCTTTCATGCTCGCTCGTAGAAATACCCTTGTTCTGATATAATCAGTTGGTTCAAAATGTTCACACATTAAATAACTTAAATAAAAGATGCGTAACACCGTGATTCATCCACCTTCGCTATATGTAACACCATGTAGACATTAGAGCTCCCCCCCCCTCCAACAGGGTCACGAGCTTTATGGATGACCCCTTTTAAAGACGTGCCAACATCACAAATTGCTTGGCGTCGCAGTCGTCTCCCATTGGCTGTCGCCCGGGGGTGTGTGTTTGCGAACATACCCGTCAGTTGATTGAAGTGATTGTCTCATATGTTGAGTCATGGACCGCGCCACATCCTTTACATATGTGATGGCGTTATCAAATCCTTTGTTGTCTCTCCTTTGATTGTCTGCGAGCGATACGTCACTAGCTTTTTTACAAGAGGCCCGTTTCTACTACGACTCAATATTATTATTATTATTATTATTATTATCACCGCGTCTTACTAACCGTTCGGGTTATACGCACTTACACTATATGTGTAATGGTAGGGTGATTGTGAGATGAAATGAAGGACCTACAGTTTAACGTGGAATCCGAACCACGGTGGAGGGCTGGCATTCAATAATAATAATAATAATAATAATATTGCAAGTCTAGAGTATAGACTGCATCATTCGTAGCCCATTAGGGGGAAGATTAGACAGTAGTACTAATATACTGTTGCCCAAATGTATTAATCGTGCATACCTTCGTGGAAACTCCTTTTATGTCCCGATGAGGTGGTATGGAGCCAGTAGAAACACTTAATAAACCTAATTAACTAAACCTTGGTGGCTGGTGGAGTAATTTCCCTTTCTGAAAAAACAAAACAATATACTATCCGGGAATCAAACCCGAGACCTCTAAGCTCTTAACCAGATGCACTGACCACTACACCACGGGGCTGGTTGATTTATCTAGCGATGATGATGTTGATGACTGATGACTATATTTCCCGGTAGAAATGGCTGTCCATTGGTTCACAGGGGAAGGTACCTATTAAGGTGGGTAAGAGAAAAGAGCGAGTTAAAAGTGCGGCCGAAGGGATCGCAAGTATTTTTACAGTTTTTATAGAATTGAAATTTTGTGACCAAAATAAACCCAATATTTCTCCAGTAGCAACATAGAGTTTAGTTTTCTGTACATTCTAATATCAACATATGTTGAATATCTCTCACGGGTGTCCTGGAATTTTGTCAAAACTTTTTATATAAATAGGAAATGTTTTGACACAATTCCAGAACACCCTTGACAGATATTCAACATCTATTGATATCACTGTGTGCACATAACTAAATAAAATGTATTTACTAAAGTAATATTCTATTAATTTTGATCTAAAAACACGCTTCAGGGGTGGAATGATTTAAGGCGTCACCACTCTCTTGTTAAACTGGTCTGCAGATGACGAGGAGATCGGGTTTGGAATCTCGGTCGGGTCTACTGAGGGAGATTTTCCTAAATGGTTTCCCACTCTCCTTCCACGCAAATGCGGGTAGATTACCTCTCAAACGCTGCTTTCCTCGTCCCTACACTATTAGCATAGTTACAATATACGCGTGTAACCTTAACAGGCAGTAAGACACAGTTTGTTTTTTTTAGAAAAATAATTACAAATTTTCTGATGAAAACGTTTCGTCTCCAGGTATTGTGGGTCGTCTGCAGCCGACTATTTCCGTAGTTTGTGACATCACGCATTAGCTTAGTGGCTGCCAGGCAACGTTTTTATGCACAAATGTTAAGGTGGGGATGTAGGGAAGGTGGGGAAAGGTGTTTTGGCAGTTTTCATATTAAAACCTTTTTTTGGCCAAAATAAACAAAATCCTACTCCAGCACAGACATATTCAAATTTTCCTCAAATGATGACGTCAACGGTTATTGGACAGACCCAGATTAAGGCGTGTGCCACGCACAGGGGCCCCTGAGGTTAGGACCCCCCCACCCGCCTGGCAAATAAATCACTTTGACATGTCATATTTATTTTGTGATATATTATATTTCAACATCGTTGTGTTTTTTCGTCAAATTGATCCCGAACTAATTAAGAAATTCCCTAAACGAAGGGCGCTGGTAGCCTGGTATTACGAGGAGTCCATTAGTCCTTGCTTATAAATGAACGCAACCTTTTGCTTTTGGCAAACCGGAAATACTATATATCTGCAGATGGTACCGTTGACTTTTGACATGAAAATAAACATTGGTTTTATATTGACAATAATTTATGAGTTGAAATAATAAAATTATTAATATTGAAGAATTAGGTAAATGCAAACGCAAAAAAGTTTTTAATAATAACATACTTTTTACTATAATAATACTATTACTATTTTATCTGCAGACGCGAATAAATCAAATGCTATCACACTGTAATATTCTATAATTATATTATGTCCAGTATTCTTATACTGTATTATTAGCTATTAATTTAAAGTACTATAATCCACTCAGTATATAATAGACTGTATAGTCTAGTATTTACTATAGTATTAATAATTAATATGTTAATAACAAAACTCATGGTACTCGCCATGATTGCTAAACGTTTGCCAAAAAAAAAAGTTTGTCTCTAAATTAAACTATTCATGTATGATGGATATCTGAGATTCATAATCATTCATTGAGGAACTAACCTCTAAGGATCCCTCCCAAGTTATACTTGGCACAGGGCCCCCGAAAGTGTTAATTCGGGCCTGTTTTTGAATATTCTGTCAAGGGTGTCCTGGAATTTAATGACAACTTTTTACCTTTATTCAAAAAGTTTTTCATCTAATGCCGAACTATGCTTATGACAGATATTCAACAACTGTTGATATCAATATGCGAAGAAAATAAAACTCTGTTCACCTCTGACAAGGCGTGTATTAATCACAACTTGTGAATGTGGGGAATGCCAAACCTCCACCGTGGTTCGGATTCCACGTTAAACTGTATGTCCTCCATTACATCTCACAATAACCCTACCATTACACATTAGCGTAAGTGCGTATACCCCAACGGTTAGTAATACGTGGTGCTGATGATAATAAAAAAAACTATGTACTATAGCCATATTTGAATTATTTTGGTCAAAAAAAGTTTTTCTATAAATACGGCAAACACACTGGCCCTATCTCGCTTCCCCCACATCCCCAGTTTTAGAAGCTTATTCTAGTCGCCATCCCCCGTTCGACCTGAACCGCTTGTTATACGTATACACTGCCATAGATTAGTAAATATCAACAGAACTGGTTCGAACCGGTACAGAATCGAACCTCGGCTTGTGCGTCAGTACTATTTTTATTTATCGGAACGATAAATCGCGGACTTTGGCAAATATTTCCGGACCATCCTCAAGTTACGCGAATACATATATATTTTTTTAATCAGTGTAGAGTGTGTTTGCGCCTGATGGGGTCACGGCGTGTCGGGTGTCAGGGGCAGGTCAAGTTTGAAAACAAAGTTCGCGGGAGTGTCGTAGTAACAAGATCGTCCAACGTCACTAGGGGGACTTTGTTTCTTTCGGATGAAGGGAAAAAGTTAGTTTTCTCTTCTTTCTTTTTTTCAAACCAAGTTACTCAATGTGTACTTTCTAAATACAGAGATTGTATCAGCACATGACTTACAAACTTCACCAAGATATGTAACACCCGCCCACCAATGCCTGGAAGATATAATTCTAAACCCGCATTATCTTGGAGAGTCATGAGTCCGGGTGGGCCGGATGGGCTACCTTGCCTGGTTTTAGCACCTGGCGAGCCTAGCCAAACACTGATTTTTGTGTGATTGGACATATAAATGGTATTTTTGTGTGATTGGATATATAAATGGTATTTTTGTGTGATTGGACATATAAATGGTATTTTTGTGTGATTGGACATATAAATGGTATTTTTGTGTGATTGGATATATAAATGGTATTTTTGTGCGGTTGGACATCTAAATGGTATTTTTGTTCGATTGGACATATAAATGGTATTTTTGTTCGATTGGACATATAAATGGTATTTTTGTGTGATTGGACATATAAATGGTATTTTTGTTCGATTGGACATATAAATGGTATTTTTGTGTGATTGGACATATAAATGGTATTTTTGTGTGATTGGACATATAAATGGTATTTTTTCCTACTAAAATCCTACGGTTCATTATATAGGATTATATTTCAAAGGGTTTTGTTAAGATAACAACACTTAAATATGGTTCCTAGTAAGAAAATAGGGCTATATTTGCTGTCCAGGCTCTGTTGAGAGTTAATATAAAAATGTTTAGGCGAGTTTATCAGAAAATAGTAAGTTAGAAATTTTAGATAAATGACTTGCATGGGAAGAGGAATGTATTCGTAAAGGATTGATTATAATATTGAAGTATTAACATTACTGGTTTACAGCAGACCCGAGGTTAGTAAAACATTCAACCACCAAGCGCTATAGTCAATATTTGAGTGTAATAAGAGAACAACTGTAATCGCTCTTATTGCTTCATGGTAATTTATTTGTTAATCCTTCTAGTGCTAACTTCCTCAAGATAAATTTAATAAATTAAACTCAAATGTAGACTTTTAAAACTTGGAATATTTTGTGTGCATTCGTCCCGTCTGTTTCAGTGCCCACGTGTCCTTTTCAAAATTCCTTGACATATCGGGTTGATTATTACATTAAAATAAGAAAAAAATCACCCTCCGCCCCCGTCTTGGTGGTCGAATAATCTCACAATAGACTGGACTACCGATGACTGGGATATCCAGGTTTGAATCTCTATCGGGTGTATTGAGGGTGATTTTCCCTAAATGATTTTTCACTATCTCCACGCAAATTCAGGTACACTTTCTATCAATTCAAACTTCCTCATCCCTTACATACAAGTGTTATTCTGCACATAAGCGTACAACCCAAACGGGTAGTAAGAAGCAGTGACAAAAAAAAAATTGACCCCCGTTTGAAATTGTTTGTAATAGTGTTATCGAAAATTAAAAGGCTATAAAATGTAAACAAAATTCTTTTGACTAAGATAAAATCAAGAATAGTTTTTTATAAAAAAAAATATTTCATCTCTATAGTAGTTTTATTATTTTATACGAATGTGCGTTGCCAATTATTATTAAAAGGAATGTCTCAAATTATTTTTGAACCAAATAAAATATAACTTGCTTCAGTTGATATATTTGAAATAAGGACGCAGGCTAACCCAACGCATGTTTTCCAATCTGCCCTAAGCACGGGACTTTAACCGGTTAGTTCTGGTTCGGACATAGCTGAGAGTTCGTCCTATCATCGTCAAACCGGTGTGTGATACAGTCGTTCCATGAATAATTTGTCGGTTGCAATCTAACTATAGGCGGTTCGACATAAGAACAACCCTCTAACAGCACTGGAGACCCCCCACCTCCCCTTTCCTTGGGTGGCCGCATGATCTACTCTAAGGTGAGCGTCCTTTTTGCAGTATACTAGACTGCCGATAACCGGGATATCGGGGTTCGGATCCCAGTCGGATGTAGTCTACTGAGGGTGGTCCTCCCCCCCTAACCCTCCTTACAGATTTACCATTCTTACTTCACGCAAAGGCTGATATGCTTTCTCCCAAAATTCAACTCTTCTCATAAGGGATGTGAAAAAAGTATCGATACCTTACTAATATCGATATTTTCCTTTCGATACTAGTATTTTACTCGATACTTCTACTGATATTAGTACTCACACTCCTATATCGGATTGGTATTGAAAGAAACAACTGTTTTGTCATCTTCACTCTTGCTGGAATTAACTGTTTACTGGAGTTGACTGAGAAATAAGAACAAATCAGACTATTTCTCAAGTCTCACTCATTTCCTGTGTGACAATCAAGAAGCGATTCTCGCATTAAATCTCTTTAGGCTCATCATAATGCATAGCTGTTCTTTCATCTTTATCAATACCGCCTGAAACCTGACAGTCTACTACCCTTTTATCAATGAGCATTGTCATCACAAGCTAAACAAAAGAAGCTTTTGTGGAACTCAATGAACCCAAGCAGATCAAGCAGAAAAGTTTATGTGCATTGTTTAAGCAGATCAAGCAGAGCAAGGTGTCCAGTCTTCTATTGTTTGCGAATAGACTGTTAATAATCTATCTTGATGAGTATATAAACGACGAATGTAGTTTAAAAAAAGGGCACCTCCCAGAAGTGAAATATGGAAGCTTTGTTTAAAAGTTGGATAGCGAAAAAGCATCTTGTAATATTTGTTTTAGAGTTTTAAAAACCCATTATAATTTTCAGTGTTTAAAATGAAAATACAATTATTATGCAAAAGTTGAAATAATTATTATAATTTTCTCAGACTAAAATTTCGATAGCGATACTTACTGTTATCGATACTTTTCTCTCGATACCACATCTCTAATCCAGACTACTCTTACTTCAATATTATAACTAAAAGCCTCAATGAATATTGTACAGTACACACCCTCGTCCCTGGGATTCGAGGGTCTGAAAAGTTTCAGTAACATCAATAAGATAAACCAACCTTATTATTATTTTATTATTATTTATTACTATTAGCACCGCGTCTTACTACCCGTTCGGGTTATACGCACTTACGCTAATGTGTAATGAATGGTAGGGTGATTGTGAGATGAAATGAAAGACCTACAGTTAAACGTGGAATCCGAACCACGGTGGTGAGCTGGCATTCCCCACATTCACAAGATGTCTTGTCAGAGGTGAAGGAAGGGTTTGGTAATCAGATAAATCTTTGCCGCGACCGAGGATTGAACCCCGGCCGCCAGCACAGAAGTCTGACACCTTACCCCTAGGCTGCCAGGTCACCGACTATTATTATTTTAATTAAGTGTTTTAATTAAAGTACAATTTTGTCTGCCTCCGCCCCCAAAGCACTATTTAATGCAAGGGGTTTCTAACCTTTTTCAAGGTTATACCAATTTGGGCCTTTTGATACCATCTCGGCCCCTTGATAACCTACAAGCGCCTGGTTTTTAAATTATTTGTTTGACTGAATATTACTACCCATCTAGAATATAATATATACATCACTAACTGGTTGGGATAATTAAGATAGAATGAATAAAAAGTACCCGCATTTTTTGTGGAGAAAGTGGGGTAGCGGTGTGTGAGTAGGGGGGGGTGGCTTGCACCATTGTTAAACCTGGCATAACCCCCGACTTTGCCGTCATCGACGAACTTGACGTTTTAAACCCTCTTGTATATCTTTTGCACATTATTATAACGTATGAACAATCCCTTCCAAACTAAACACATCAAGGGAGTTGAACTCCGGTCTTTACCCGAGGGATCGTCAAAGAGTGAAGGTCAGTGTGTGCTGACGTCAGCCAAGTGACGCAAGGCTTGACTTATGCAAGAGCCGGCTGCCATATTGTCTCAGTGGTAGCAAAGCACGGTTTCTTGGAGACTGGACCGTAGTTCTTCTACGCGGCTCTTTCTATGTACCGAGCGGCCGACCAATATTCCATTCATTCAGTTAGTTAGGACCGGTCTCTGCGTGTGGCGCTAGTATCGGCGCCTTGTCACGGCCAGTGTTGCTAGATCTACAGTCCAATTCCCATTTTGGAGCAAGCAAGAGCTCTTAGGAGATGGATGGACACATTTAGAGGGGGCAGTCCATATAATATGCATAAAAAACATGACTTGGGAAAAAGTATGTTAAACATTTTCTAGCAGCCCTTGATATAAAAACTCTTGTTTGAGAGCTATAAAAGTTACGTCATATTTTGATCTGCAGCTTTCACTATTGATAAATATTATCAATAAGTATAAAATGATACGTATTAAATAACATGGTCCCGGCACAGATTTATCTGATTGCCAAACCCTTCCTTCGCCTCTGACAAGACGTGTATTAATCACAACTTGTGAACGTGTGGAATGCCAGGCCTCCACCGTGGTTCGGATCCCATGTTAAACTGTAGGTCCTCCATTTCATCTCACAATCACCCTACCATTACACATTAGTGTAAGTGCGTATAACCCGGTACATAGTTGATTTTTTGATACAATACCGAAATACCTAAAGGTATATCTTCAGGTCTTGCAGTTAAATATTTAAAAAAATATAAAAAATATAATAATTAAAAAACAAAGTTGTACACATATAACATTTCCTCTCAAAAATATAATTTTTTTGGCCATGCTGGTTATTAAACTCGGAACCCATAGCTCAGTTGGCAGACATACTACCGACCGAACTAAGTTTTCTTGAGCTAGTTTTAGATTTGTGTATTCAATTATTTCGAAAAATAATTGAGCTAAAGCAATATTTCGAGCTTGTATCGGCTTCAATAATTTAAAGTAGGCTACAATTTTATTTTATTTGTTTAAAAAAAAGCTTTATTTAGATCGAGGGAAATTATATAGCCCAGATGTGTAGTAAGACTTAGTATCCGTGAAATAAAGCCAACCAAATTCCGCCACTGACTTGAATTTCTGTCACAGTAACCTCATAGAGTAGCAGATCCGGTGACCGGTGTTAGAAAGTGTCTGATACGCCCTGTGAAAGCTGTACTAGACCTTCTTGGATCGAGGCGGGCTATCGTACGTTTTAGGGGGGGGGGGGACTAGCACTTCACTCTTCTATTGTTCCATTGTCCATCTTTATCGCCGACACTCCAACACAAGATAAACTATGTACAGCTTTATCACATGTCTGTATTTTCGGTCGGTTTTTTTCTCTTGTCAAATGTGTAGATACGAGGATTCTTGCGAGAGATAAAAAAAATTCTTTAATTGGAAATGTAATTTCTTAAAAGTTTAAATTTATAAGTGAATAGTAATATAATCTGATTGTGATCGATATTGTTCACTTTTATTTCTTTCACTTATTCATACGTCAAGTCATGTGCGATCTTCATCTGTCACTTTTGATCGATAATGACGTTACTAGGTCGCTACAGCGTCGATCAATGTCAGTTATATGGAAGATTCCATAGTCTCCCACTTCAGACACCAAAGCTCGCTGTCGGTAAGCTATGGTCGTGAAGTATAGCCGCCCTCATCTCTAACAAGAATGGCCGTGCCCTTGGATAAATATTATTACTACTCTTTGAGATAGGCTTTCTAGTAAAAGTAATTTACCCAGGACAGGTTTCAGTCATCGATTTATGTTTGAATTTGTTTTATTCAATACCATTCACCAATGAATAAATATAGGGCTATCCGTTTCATTGGCCGGACGGTCTTAAGGTGTCACTCTCGTGTTAGACTGGTCTGATGAAGACGGTGATACAGGGTTTCGAATCCCTGTTGGGTTTACTGAGAGCGATTTTTCCTTAATGGTTTCCCACTCTCATTTCACCCTATTGAGGGTAGATTATATCTAAAATGCTCCATTCCTCATCCCCACCCCATTAGAGTAATTATCACACTTTAATATACCTAACCAGGTAGTAAGACGCGGTGAGAAAAAAACACACAGGAACAGCACTGTCGCTAAGGCTGGTTACACACCAACGAGTCCCGAGTCGAGTCCAATCTGACTCTTGAGTCAAGTCCTTTCACACTGCTGAGTCAAGTGATTGAGTCAAAGGTGACCTGGCGGTCTAGGGGTAAGGTGTCAGACTTCTATGCGGGTGGCCGGGGTTCAATCCTCGGTCCCGGCAAAGATTTATCTGATTACCAAACCCTTCCTTCACCTCTGACAAGACATCACATTAGCGTAAGTGCGTATAACCCGAACGGGTAGTAAGACGCGGTGCTAATAATAATAATAATAATAATAATAATAATGATTGAGTCAACTACGGTAGCCCCATGGCTTCTTTGGTACTGACTGACTGCTCACAGCTGACTTCTGACAGTCAACATTTAGGTGTATACCTAAATTTTGACCGTCGGAAGTGACAGCTGCTAACCACATGTTTTTTGCAGATCATATTGTTCGGCGTAGGGATACATAATTTAGTCTGGTAACTTTTCAAAGCTGTCAGTTAGCACCAACGAAGGCATGAGGCTACTGTAGTTTGATCAAAGTGCTCGTACAAGATGGATGCAGTCCTTGCGGTTTCTATAAATACAATTGTATGGAGGCGCTGGAGTAGACACCTAAAAAAAGACGTCGCTTAATGTGGATCTACCCACTTGAAACGATGCACCATTGATAGTTTTTCACATTTGTTTCCAAATTATTTCTATCTCAATGTTCCGAATGGGACGGGTTATAAATCGCAGGATTCTCTTGAACGAGAACAATGAGGTATTCAGTGTTCATGTTGTTGGTCTTAAAAACACGTGGAAATAATACACTTGACTCGGCGGGACTGACGAAATCTGTAATCTGCCGCATCATCGTCTAGACTCGGAGTCACTGGACTCGCCGGTGTGAAAGGTATTGGTCCTCCATCGTGCTATCAAATACGATATGTACTTGTCTCAATTGGTGAGTCTACTCGACTCGGTTATACTCGGGGTGACTCGACTCGCCGGTGTGAAAGGTATTGGTCCTCCATCGTGCTATCAAATACGATATGTACTTGTCTCTACTGATGGGCATTATCGGTTCCAAAATATTGAATGCTTATTTGATAGTTTTCATTCGAATGAATATTAGTTAGTAACGAATGATTATTTGAATGAAAACTATCGTCACTTTCGTTTTCAATCGAATGGATTGTCTATTCATTCGCAGCTTCTGCTGTGTGGGTCTCAATCAGTCATAACAAAGCTGACTAATCAAAATAATAAGAGCAGTTTCTTTCACACTTGCCTGTGTCATGAAATACAGGCATTTACCAAACATAAACACAGATAAATTATTAGTTATTTTAAAAGACAATGTCTGCTGTAGCATCAGTAAAGGTTTGAGGGTGCTATGAGACATTTGAAAAAATATAGAGCAGTTCGTTGCAACTGGTTTCACTGGTTGATTTTGTGATTTTTGAGTTCTTGACTTGAAAACGTGTTTGCGTTCAACTTATTTAATTAATCTACTAGACCCTAATCTAATTTATCAATTTTAAACTTATTATTTAAGGTCGTTTCAGTAACAATCTTTTTTGTGTAACTTATAACATATTTTTTTGAACTCATTTTTCTAGCTATTTTAGGTTACTTAAACTGTTTTAAATATACTGATATTTTTAGTGTTAACAGTTATAATATATTTAAATATAAAAACATGATTTTTAATATTATTTGCGTACCTATTTTAAAATTACTTTTGATTTGATTTTACAACCATGAATCGTTTAAAGAAAAGATCCATTGTTTGGGATTTTTTTTTAGAAGAAACCAAATGGTAAAGCATTGTGTCAAGTGTGCAAGCGAGAATACAAAAGTACAGGTAACACATCAAACATGCGTGACCATTTAAAAAGGATCAACCCTACTCTTTTAGGGTCGTCCAAAATGCTGGAAGAAATTGAAGATGTTGCCGCTATGACTTCTATATCAGCAGACGCCACCAAAGAAATACTATCAGCAGGCCCTTATCCAGATCCACCTCAAGTTCCGGCAACGCGTCAGAAACAGTTGAACTCCGGGTAGTTTTCGGTAGGAAACAGCTTCCAGAGGTGAAGCGCAAGATTTTGGACGAAGGTCTAGTAAAAATGATCACTAATGACTTACAACCTTTTTCAATGGTGGAAAATGAGGGTTTTAAACAGTTTGTTAATCTCTTAGATAGTGAGTATAAATTGCCAAGCCAAAAGACACTAACAACAAACATTCACCAAGATTATTATGAGAGTGCTATTGTTGAGGTACAGAAGTTAATTAATGGAGCCAAGTTTATTTCCTTTGACAACAGATATGTGGACGTCGATAAACACACAAGGGTTTATCACAGTTACTGCTCATTGTGTGTGCAATAATAAATTGTACTCATTTGTGCCCTGCACCAAACAAGTGGAGCACAGTCACTCCGGAGAAGCCATTGCAAATACTCTGCTGGCCGTAACGAATTAATGGAAGCTACGAGAGAAGATTGTTGGCAATTGTTACGGACAATGGAGCTAACATGGTAAACGCAATTCAAAGATTGGGAATTCCTCATTTGCGTTGCGTAGCTCATACTCTGTATTTAATTGTAAGTGATGCTTTGTTAGGAAATATTAGGCTAAGTGAAATTCTGCACAAGTGTAGAGGACTAGTGGGTCATTTCAAAAGCAGTACATTAGCTTTAGACAAACTTCGAAGCATAAAAAAACAACTATGGGGCTTAGCCAACTTAACCCTAAACAAGATGTGGCAACATGTTAGAGAGGATCATGGATTTGAAGGAGTCACTCTCCCCCTCCTTAGTATCCTTACCACGAGCCTCCCCCTTCTTTGGGCGTGGCAGAATGGGAGGTAGTTAAGGAGTGCGTGCCACTTTTAAAATTATTGGAAATAATGACCGCAGAATTGTCTGAAGAGACATATCCAACTGCAGCAAAGGTAATTCCACTGTTTAGAGGTGTTCAGTTTTCATTACAAAAACACACTAAAAACCAATGTGGTTAAAGAACTCCAAACCAGTCTATTTGAGGGAGTTTCGCGAAAATTAGCTGTTCTGGAGAGAAGAAAGTTAACAGCTATGGCAACAATGTTAGACCCTCGTTTCAAAAAAGCTGCATTTGGAGTTGAAACCAATGCAGCCCAAGCGCATACTTGGGTAAGTGATGATTTAGCTGCTTTGTGCCATCACATTGAAAGGGAAGGGGTGGAGAAAGTTATGGCAACCGGAGGTCCAGAGTGCGAGAGAACAAACAACACAAATACAAATATTTCGTTGTGGTATAATTTTGACATGAAAGTGGCTCAATTGAAGACAACATCAACTCCAGTGAGCAGCAGTATCACAATGTTGCGACAGTATATGGAAATGCTATATTTTAACCGAGTAAGTGATCCATTGCAGTTCTGGTCTAAGCATAGATAATTGTTTCCGGAAATTTATATTTTGGCCATGAAATATATGTGCGTACCTGCGACTTCAGTGCCTTCGGAACGTGTTTTATCAAAGGCAGGGCAAGTTTTGACAAACCGAAGGAATAGACTTAATCCTAAAATTTTGGATTCTATAATATTTTTAAATAAAGATATGATGGAACTAAAAGAGTAATTTTTTTGATATCACAATTTTAAATGATATCCTAAATAACAATTTACTATCGCTGTATGCATTTATAGATTAGTTGAAATTGATATTAGTTATAGTTATATTATTATGATTTATGTTCTTCAGTTAGGTAATATTTCTAAATGCTCTTTTTATTTTGAAATAAATTTTTGGTCAACGTTTTAGTAACATGTAAGAAAACAATATGTGACAGAACTAATGGAAGAATTTTTCACAATATTGTATAATTTATTTGGATACTCATTCGCCTAAAATAGTATATGATAATCCTATCGCAATTTAATTTCAAATTAGTGATGATGATTATTATTAATATTATTATTTTAATGGCACTGTCCCAGTAATACTACTTTAAAGAGAAACTTAACAGATATATAGATTTAAATTAGAACATAATTCAATTATTAACCCAACAAAAGGTGCCATTTGCGCCAAAGAAAAACCTACAACATAAAAGACTGCAAAAGACAAATTTCCTATCAGAATAAGAGAAAAAACCTACACTCATCAGGAAGAAAATACGCAAGCTATGCATAATTTTTATTAATTATTTCTCAATGTGTAGCATATTTGACGTCTATAAAGATTTATTATATTTTATAGGAAACGAAAGTAGAAGCATCAAATATTAAGGTGACTGAATTCGGGTTTTATTTTTATTTATGGGGTTTTACTTGCTCTTTCTGAACCGTTTCATTATATCAGCACACGACTTTTATATTAACTAAATTCCATAACAGGCACAACATCCAGCCCCTATGCGCTAATTTATCACTGTGAAAGGGGAAACCCACATTTCTTAAATAATAGGTTTATCAGCCATGCCGGGAATCAAACCCGGGATTCTTAGATTAGTAAGCAGACTCGTTACCGACTGAGCTGAGGCGTTGGATAATTCGTAAGTATCGCAGATCCAGTTGAATATCCTTATGAGAAATACAATTATTATAAATTAAATTAATAACAAATAAATACAAATAGGTTTGAATAATAGTCTAAACACACTGGTCAGGAAAATGTGAAATAAACTTTAATGTGAATGATAAACTGTAAGCTTACTTTAACACACATTTTGTGTGGATAAACAACAGATGAGAACGAAACCATAAGATCGAATAAAATAATAATAATTACACAGCACTGTAAAACGAGGATTGATTCCCAATAGTGGACCTTATAGAAACTAATATTTCGCATCTCTGTAACAAGTAAAACATTCGAAACCGTAAGGTTGACTATCGATCAGCAGCAAGGTGAATGAATATGGATACTTTTCATTCGAATGATTTTTAAACTATCGAATGATTCGATAGTTTAATGTTATCGAATTATTTGATAGTTTTCATTCGATAGTGCCCATCACTACTTGTCTCAATTGTTGAGTCAGACTCGACTGACTCTCGTTGGTGTGAAACCAGCCAAACGTTGCCGGTAGTAAATTTATTGTGGAGAATTTTCACCAGTGCATTCGATTGAGATCGGAAGTGACGCACACTAACCATGGCAAATTATTTTTGTTATTGTCAACGACACTTAACTTACCCGATCCTGGTGGGCCAAGGCGCCTGTCTCGTCTTGTTTAATTTACCTCTTGACGAGTTGGTCGTATACCGACCGGGTAAGTTAATTTCCACTCTCCACGCAAATGCGGGCACCAAATTCATTTTTTTACATGCTATCTTCCTCTTACCCCGTCAGCGTAAATTTGTGGCTAGTGCGGGCGGGTAGTAAGACGTGAAGAAGTACTAGAGGTGGTTTTCTCATCCCCTATTCACGCTGATGCGGATACATTTATTCTAAAGTTACGCTCTCAATCGCCACCACTTAAATAGAATGAATCGTTGTCAAACTATTTTTTTAATGCACTACTAATGAAACCATAAAAACATTAAACGAGAATATTAAAAAAAAATCTCCAAAAGAACTAGTAATATTGCAAAATGTTTTCAATGTTGACCCTGAAAAACGTATTTGAATTTTCTAAAAGGCGCGCCAAATGTCCACTCATAAGAAAGTCTAGCTATAGTTAGTTGTTTTTTTACCTGACACAATTCCGAATCGCTTTGGTCATCCATGGTCAGTCAAATTGACGGCTTCAATTATTCAACCTTAAAAATGTGGAACTGTTCAATTGTTTTTAAACCGCTAAATCACCTCCATCCAACTTGGTGTGTAATCATTTTGCACTATTTCAAGGCAAACCTGCATCTAGTTTGCTTAGGTTTTTTTATTTCGCAACGATCAGCTGGTCTTTGTGGTTGGCAAAAGGTTGGGTAATATCAAGGCCGCCGACATTTCTAAGGTTCCCGTTGTGTTACTAACTCGGATCATGTTTTTACGCTGTGACGAAATTGGAGGGGAGGATAAGGTGTAAGCAGGATTGATTTGAATTTGGAAAACAGGGAAATCCCTAGAAAATTGGAGAGAAGTCAGGATATATATAAAAAAAACTCTGATATATTTAGATACTCCTTCAATAATACTTAAAATATGAAGTAGAAGAACACAACCCCAGTGTATATTATTGATTTTATTCTCAATTCATGTCTAATAATATTTGTTGTGTCAATATTTTTATAGAAAACAGTGAATATAACGAGATTTTAAAACCAGGAATAATAAAAAAAAAAAGTTCAATTGCAATGAAGTATAACTAAAATATTTTACGTTGAAGATGTGTTGAATGCATTGGCTGCAAAAGTTTTACTGTTAAAACACAAATGACCAAATTATAAAAAAAAAAAATCTTTGTGTGCACGCACCTAAAATATTTAAATCAATGCCATTAATTACTATAAAAATTACAAGTACTGTAGCTTCTAAAAGCATTTAATAGCTATACATTTTCCCGGCCTTCAGTGGTTAGGGGGCTGTGCCCCACCAACCCCCTCGAAATTTCTTCTTTCTATAGTATTGATTGAATGCCTCCCCCATGGTAAAAGTCGAGGGTGCCATTTTTCGTTGCTGTTGACATTGATAACAGGTCACTATTTTATTAGTGTTAGTAGTGATATACAAAGTCCGATGCCTTAACTTAGTCGTTAGTGTGTTTGTATACTGAACTAAGGTCCCCGGGTCTTATTCCTGGCATTGCCGAAACATTTGTCACAGTGACGAATTAACGGCCTGGGGCTGGATGCTGTCTTTGTTCTAGATGTTCAGAAGTCGTGTATTGATACAAACAGTCGATTCAGAAAGGGCACGTTAAAAATACCTCAAACAAATGAAATGGCAGTGAATATAGTGGGCCTATTTCAAAAGTGACGTCTGCGGGTAACATGATTTCACTTGTGAGTGAATGAAATTAGTTTTAATCACTTTCTTAGCTTTCAGCTTTACTAAAGATCTTCCTACCAGTATTCTTATAAGATTATAGTCGGATCGCAACATAAAGACCTCCTCCCTTACAGCTCATTACCTAATTTAATATATTAATATGACCAGTTATGTGTCCTTTGTCAATTGCATTTTTATATAATTATGGTGTCAATATTGGGAACTAGGTATATACGATTAATACAGTGACTTGACAAAGTTTACAATCCTATATTTATTTTCTTTAAAAGGAACTTAATTTTGCAACCAGACTATACCCAACCGTTTGGTATCATATCCGTGAGTGTCTCTTGAACCCGGTCCCCCCCGCGGTGTTCGCTCGTAATGATCCGGTAGCGGGTTCTTTCAAACCGGTCCGGTCCTTCTACGGTACAGACTCAAACGCGACGGCCTTGGCGGGAATTCTCGGCAGGTTCAGGTGGGGTCTTAACCAACACCTTGGAGGAGGTCATGGATTGGCCAGAGACTTACCTAACATCTCGGAGGCGGTCATGGATCGGCCAGGTAGCTGGGGACTTACCTAACATCTCGGAGGCGGGCATGGATCGGCCAGATAGCTGGGGACTTACCTTACATCTCGGAGGCGGGCATGGATCGGCCAGATAGCTGGGGACTTACCTAACATCTCGGAGGCGGGCATGGATCGGCCAGGTAGCTGGGGACTTACCTAACATCTCGGAGGCGGGCATGGATCGGCCAGGTAGCTGGGGATATATCCAACTTCTCCGAAGCGTTCACGGATATCAAAAACTCGCTGCGGCCGACCGTTAGGTCGCAACCCACAGTTTGGGAACTACTACTATAAACTTCTACTCTAAATTTCTAGTGTACCCGTCGGGTCTTCAGGCATCCAATATCCCCTTCAACGGTGACCTATTTTGATGTGAGTCTAACACCTTAAATGGCTCGTTGTTGTTGAGCGTTATTAAGCAATTTTATGACTTAAACTGAGGTTGGTAATCTTAGTAGAGATAAGTTAGGAAGCCGTGACACATACTTTAGAAAGTGCACGTTAATTACCTTGATTTAAAATAGAGTGAACTAATATAAAAAAAAAAAGGCGCTTATGGCATCCATCCAAGGTCGGCGAGGTAAAAATAGTAGTGTGCCACCGTTAGATAGATGGATGTGCACTGTGTAGTTGCGGAAGAATTCAAACTGAGAGATTCTTCCAACTGAACTAAAATTACTAGATCTACTTTCACGTATTCATTCACTCATCTGGAAAACCAGGAAAATATTTTTTTTTATTCCTTGAAACCTTGCAACACATAAGGAATTTTGCAAAGTCTAGTGAAATACTGGAATTTTGGTTTACTTGAAACATTTAACTGAGAGCTTAAAATAGTAGTTCTTTGTATATACGAAAAAATTAAACTGAAGAATCGAGCACACGCTGATGTCTTATCACCCCCTAAACAAGGGTTGTGAAGCGCCAGGAGATGTGTTCTATTTCCTCACCAATATTAAATTATCCTATTTTAAACCATAAGTTACATGACTACACACTTTGTTTGATGGAAAATGAAATTTTCACTTTTCTTCAATCTAAGCTGCCTGGAAACATTGAAACGCCTTCTGGAAAACACAGCGAATTTGGTAATAAGAAAATAGGGACAACCGTGGTACATCAAGTCTTGATCTACATCTGCCCCTTTTGACAGATATTATCAACATCTATATCATTGTTGATCCAATAAGAATCATTGGACTCTCTATTTCGCCTTTTCGAGGTTTTACAGTAGAAAGTAATATGTCACAAAAACAAAGTTATGAAACAAATGTTTAGAATATAGATCACGAGGGGCCAGACTTTTTGATCTAGGGATCTATTCTACAGAAGGAAAATCCATTGCGATCTATTACGGAACAATAAGCTTATATTGTTTGTTTCATTGGTAAATAATTAATAACACATTTTGTGTTTTAATTGTAAAATTATATTGCATGCAAAATTTTAAAGTCCTCTCACACACACTGAAACAGATTTTTTTAAATCAAGCAACATAGTATAATTTCCTTAAAAAAAATATTTTCTCATAAAATATTTGACTTTGAAGTTGATGCATGACTCCGCATAACCTTTGGATAGTTTGTTTAATGGTAATTCCTAATTACTCTGACGTAAATGGTCATACGTAAAACAGCTTCGATGATATAATGTTGATTTGATCAAAAAGCTCTGCAAATCCTCTCTTTAATTTTCTTTCTTTCGATTTTTTTTTAAATTGCTCGACCAAACTAGCGGCCGCGATCGACCTGTAGATCGCGATCGACTGTTTGGCCACCTCTGATCTAGATGCTTCCATGAGATACTATACCGGACTGGTTTGGTAGAAAAGGGCGTTAATTGTTTGACATTTCCCTTGTTCAGATGAGCTGTCCACACACATACCCACTCCACAACTCCAAGAAATAAACATCACTGTCCCAATATCTATAATCGTTAGGTCACTTTACTGGCGGGTGTTGGTGATGAACTGAGGAGGGTCCTTTTATACAGGCGTTTCGTGACGCGCGTTCTCTGAATACACAGGACACACACAATGAGTGCTGTTATACTCTGCCGCGCGTCATATATGTCGTCGCGATTTAAAACGTGTCTCCTCGTATAGTATGGATTTTGGTAGGAAGAACAGTAGAAGTTAGTTACTAAAACAATGTTAATATATTCATACATAAATTCATGTCATCTGCAGATGTTACTTTTTGATAGATATTATCAATACCTATAAAATAACACAAATAATATACTAAAATGTTAACAATGTTGCCCGCAAAGAAATATGTTTTGATTTTCTCTACTGTTCTTCCAACCAAAATCAGGGTATAACACAGAAAACGCCGCGTCAAAACTGACGCAAGACGATCCGAGCTACAATATAATATTCAATTAGGCATTTATACAAGCGTCATCTTTTGTGTCGCCGGGTTGGTGCGACTGCAGGGCAACCAATCTCTACACCACGTGTGTTGGGACCTCAAGTGTATATTCCATTCATGGTAGGAATTACTCTATGGAAGGTCTTTTTTCCTACCAATATCCCACTACATAATAGATTTATGGCAGGGGAAAAAGGCCTTTCAGAGAACAATTCCTATGATGAACGGACTTTGAGCCAGTTTCATAGTCAGATTTAGTACGCTTCAAGTGCGGCGCTATACTAAATACAAGACGTCACCTACCTGAACTTGAATGGAATGGGCCAGTTTCATATGTGAAACTCGCCCATTCCATTTTGGTCAAGGTAGGTGTCTTCCTGTATTTAGTATCGACTCGCACTTGAGTCGTGCTAAGTCTGACTATGGGCCAGTTTCATATTCGAATTTAGTACGCCTCAAGTGCGGCGCTACACTAAGTACATGACGACACCTACCTAAACCAGAATGGAATGGGCCAGTTTCCTATGCGAGAACGGCCCATTCCATTCGAGTTTAGGTAGGTGTCGTCTTGTATTTAGTGTAGCACCGCACTTGAGCCGTACTAAATTTGACTATGAAACTGGCCCTTTATCTCAATGCCAATATCAGCGTAATTCTGTAGTAGATAGTGAGTGTATTTCTTATTTGTGGTTGGTTATTTATTTGTTCCTGAAATGGCGACTATAAACGAATCCATCACGAGTGGCTGAAGAGACGGGCAACCACGTTACTCTTTTTTTTTTAAATTTCCTCCCACTTTTTTCAGGACGCGCGACATATGTTGCGTGTCTAGAAACAAACGACCAGGACGCGCCGGTAGAAAAGGGCCCTGTACAATTGGGCTAGGGTTTGGTCATTTAGGTTAAATATCGACAAAACCTTTAACACTACACGAGTTTATTGTTTACTGGAATGAACACACAATTATTTTCTATGAGACTATAGGCCTACATATAGGAAATTTTACACTCTAAAAAGGTTCAAAAATATTCTTAATTCGGTCGATCATTAAAAACCTTAAAGAGTCCGCGGGAGATAAATCGTCCGTATTGAAACTACAGGTTAGGTTAATCTGAAGGAATGAATATTTCAAAAATTATAGTACCAATTCACTAGCGTTTTTTTATTCCTTTTCTTCTACATTTATAAAAAATTACAATATCGAGAAAAAAATTAAAATATTTACTGTTGGCCATCAATTAAAATTAAAATAATAAGCTTTATGCTAAATGTTGACATAAATAAAAACAATCCAAACAATTGATATTAAATAAATTGTTATTTACAAAAAATGAGATTTAAAAAATTACATATTTTTTATTATTTCCACAAAAAAACTTCTTTCCAGGCTCAACATAAAAAATGACTAATCGGTTATTTGGTTAACCGTAGCTCAGTGGTTTTCTTCCAGGGCAACACTAACGTAAAGGTTCCCCCACCACATAGTAATTCTCCCTGTCTCTCTTTGAGCGACTTTCTTATTAAAAACATAAAACTTACCTAAATGTATCTAATAGGACCTCTGCTGTTGAACACTTTCCACTAATTTGTCTATTCTTGTTTCAATTGTATTATTTAACAATATTCGCATGCAGGAGTCGATTTCTCTGCTTCATTTTAATATTTATCATTGTGGAAAATCCCTTCTCACATAAATAAGTAGAAACAAAGGGCAGCAAATTTTGAATGGCGCTGGTAAACAGATGGGGATTATTTGTACTATCCGTGTGTTATATTATCCGTGCTTCTCCCCCATTACCCCGGAAAGTCGAGAGTATACTGTACTTTACATGCATACGATAGTCGAATTCTTTCTTCCAAAATTGTAAAATTTAAGATAATTGATTTCAGTAATAAGCAAATAACATTTTTGATGATTTTTATAGGCCCCCCAAAAACTTTTTGTGGCCCCCCGGTTAAGAATCGCTTCCCTATAGTACACCAATGGTCATGTCCAGTGGTTTTCAAGATATATTTTGAATCTGAAGATCCATGAATCTAATCTTTGCGCCTGCGCGGGTTATACACGAATAAACCCTTAGGGCCAGTTTCATAGTCAAGTTTAGTATGCCTCAAGTGCGACGCTACACTAAGTACATGACGACACCTACCTAAACTCGAATGGAATGGGCCGTTCTCGCATAGGAAACTGGCCCATTCCATTCTGGTTTAGGTAGGTGTCGTCATGAACTTAGTGTAGCGCCGCACTTGAGGCATACTAAATTTGACTATGAAACTGGCCCTTACTCTCATGAATCTTAGTGTGCGTATTCACTTGAGCATTTTACTCCGAACGAGCGTGAACAAACGATAAGTCCTAATAGCCCGAGCATTCGGACCGTCAGCTGGTGCTCGACTGTTCCCGCCAATTTTGCCACCAACAGGACAACTGGAGCTCAGACTCGAAATGGATTTGATGGTGGCAGCAGATTCTTTCTTTGTGCTGTGTGCATTGACTAAAAAGAAAAAAAGAGAGGGACAGGAAAATGTGGATAAGGCGGCAAAATACAGATTTTTTTTAAAAAAAAAGGGGATTGGACGAAGGACATTTCCGAAATTTCACCCGAATGTCATCTCAAGACTTTGATGAAGAAGATTTGGTACAAGATCTCTGAGATTTTACTCATTATTTTGGTGCGCTTTTGATAAAAGATCTAGGTGCGATTTTGATCAATATCTTGGTGCACTTTTGATACAAGATCTAGGTGCGATTTTGATCAATATCTTGGTGCACTTTTGATAAAAGATCTAGGTGCGATTTTGATCAATATCTTGGTGCACTTTTGATACAAGATATAGGTGCGCTTTTGATACGACGTTTCTCCTTCATGTGTTCTTTCGATGTCCTCCAATAATATGCATCCAAAGTAGTAGGCTCTTAATATGAAAAGTGAACTGTAAATAAACTATTAATTTGTACTAAGTGGTGTCAAGAGTCCCACCACGTGTCTCTGGTAGTGACGTGTTATTGGGAAGGAGGAGAGAGAGCAATATCCCTCCTTTCCCCTCGTTATCCGGTGTGTCACGTGGTCGAGTGCAACTGTGCGTTCCTCGCGATGATTCTTCACATCAGTAGTCAGCACAGCAGTGTCACGGTGTGTCGTCGACTGACTGCTTGTCGAGTCGCTGCGATCTTGCGTGTTCATTTAGACGTCTTGGTGTCGGGGGTGTAGTTCAACGAGTGAGTTAGTTTAAAATAAACATCATGCAAGTGGAACAAACTCCTACGCCCCCTGCGGGCTGTGAACTCTGTCAGGAAGTCTATTTTCTGATTCACCGGTTATTATCAAAGGTGAGATATATTCTTTTAACCCTTTAAAAAAATATTCTAAGATAGATATACAGTTCAATTTGAAATTCATTTCTCCCCATCACAGCAGAGGATCTACATCCCCCCCTTACCCCTTACATTTACTTTTTATTCCCTTTCATCAGGACTGAGAAAATTTTCTGGGTAAAGGGCAACATAGAAAATTTAAATATAATAACGGGCCCCCAAATAAACAATTATTAGGTAGACTTAATTTATTATAAAGGCCTACATAAAACAATTGTCCGACACAATCGCGTTCATCAGAAATATTTTCAAGAAAATTCAAATTTTACAAAAATTAGTCGACAGTAAATAAATATATCTTTTTATACAAAAACATATACAAGTAAAGTAAAAAGGTACAATTTTGAAACAAATCGCCAGAGCTGTTTAAAAAAAACAAATAAAAAACTCATCAGTTAATTAACCTTAAATGAATTACTCTCCCGAAAACAAATATACAGTCTCATTTGTCATGTCAAACACTCCCCAGATATACTATATTTCAAACAAAATCTTTAAAGCCATTTTCAAACTTATGTGAATATTTCAAAATAACTCTTCAGTAAACTACCTTTCAACGAATTTTTACTAAAAAAACTAAGTATCCGGTGTTATTTTAGAAGTCAAACACTCCCTAGATATCCACATTAAATATAAAGTAACATGTCTCGAGGTGGTATTGCTCTACTCTATAACATTTATAAATCAAATTTGAAAATAACCGTTTTCCGATTTGTGGCCAGGGATAGGCAAAATTGAAAAATCCACTTTATTAGGTTCTTACACACATAAAACGTAAATATGTATCATCTCGAAGTGGAAGGTTTTCACGTTTACAATACTTTCTCTTGGTATGAGAAAGTAAAAAAAATACAGACAATGTAAAAAAAAGTTAACGCTGGTGTCTTTCCAAGAAAACGGAGCCTAATGAAATGAATGCAATTTTGTCTTAAATTATTCAGGTGTAAATTTAATAGTGCAGATATTTAAAACTATTTGTAAAGAGGCATCGGTAATATGCTCGATCGTAAGGAGTTTGTATTGAGATTATTTAAAATGTTTGTTCTCTCTCTCTCTCTCTCTCTCTCTCTATATATATATATATATATATATATATATATATATATATATATAT
>CABEEJ010000496.1:73386-85228 GCA_901482245.1 Timema douglasi | reverse complement strand
CCCCCCCCTACCTCCACTCTTCATACTTCTATGCCAACCCCTTATCGCTACTATTTTCCATCCTTCTTATTTGTATTTACATTAGTATTGTTTTAATAAAAAAAAAAAAATCACTGTAAGATTCTAATGTGCTATCTATTAATGTAAAATTTGAAATTAATTTTTTTTTTACCCCTACATGGTAAATTAAATTAAATCTTGGTTTAGACCGTGTGTATTTTAATTTGTATCAAATATTTAAACATAAAGAAAAGTCCATATACACATGGCTCTATAAACGCTTAGTTTCTTAGGTAAGAGGTTTGTAATTGTTCAATTAATAAGCAATCTAACAAAAATAGTAATTCCATTAGACAAGACACAGTTTAACAGAAACAAACAAAAACTTAAGACAAAACTTTTGTAACAAAAATTGTGTCCTGCTTCGATGCATGCTTTGAGCCTGCTTTCCATGCTTTGTCGTAATGTCTTGAGAATACACCTGAGCTGTTAGGTATTTGCTCACATTCATTTACGATATACTCTCTTAAACCCTCATCATGAGGCACAAGAGTAAGCAATGGACTTTAAACGTCTACAGAGATTAAAAAAATCCATTGGGTTCAAATTGTGTAATCGAGCGGGTCATTAAACAGATCTCTCACGACCAACCAATCTTTGCGGAAAACCTTTAATAACTCTAAAAACTAAGTGTTTCTAGACCCATGTTTATGTGGAAACTTCTTAATGTTTGGTGGATGGGAATTCCCCTAGACACAAATTAAAATACACCGTGTATATTATTTTATAACACTCGTGAGGACCATGTTTGCGTGTCTTCTGCAAGTATTCCTCGTCGAACCTCGTCTAGATGTGTAGTTGGCTGCTATGGAAATGTTCTTAAACAGGCCTAACTCTTATAACACTTGTATTAGTGGGTTTACGAACTGATAAGGGAACCAGACCGCTATCTCTGATAGTATTTCCTGTGACAAGACCATCGCGGAAATTCCAGATATCTAGTTATCTCCTATACCAACTGGCGACCTGCCTGAAAATGCGGCTCTCACATTATCCGTTTAAAGGATGTGAAGTAGCTAATGATTCAAATAGAAATATTTATTTAAAATGGTCATGAATCATGATTGCATTTTATAATGCATTTATTTGATTGATAAAAATATCTAGAATGCTAAGTGGTTTTGTGAAAGTCTCGTGTGTGCATATTTCATAATACGTGTTTGGAAGAGTAAATAAACTTTTTATCTGGTGGTAAAATTTGAAATAATCTACCAACCAAAAATAATGTATATATAAATAAACAAGTATTGAAAATTATTGTTTATTAAGTGTTTGTAGGCCTGTATTAAGTTGATGGGATTACTTACCAAAAATATATATCCGGCTCGTGGTGTAAACTGATAATCAGATCTGGGCCTTGGGATGAAAAACGTTGGGCCACCCTGGCTTATACCATATATAAATAATCGCGCCGTTTCCTTACAGGGTAGGCAAGAAACTGTACATATAGCTCAAAAACCAACTCCAGACTTCCATCCTCACTATATTTCTCCACACTTCCCTATCTTTGAATATATCTTTCACTTCAACATATATACACCAAGTCATATTTTATTTTATTTTTAAAACTCGTAATGTTTCTCTTTTTCACACATTCGTCTACCATATCTATCCATGTATTTACACGGCCTACCCATTTCATTTTGATCCACACTTATCCTATCAACATTTACAAACCGACGTAAGAGGTTTCTTTCACATTGACCTGTTGGATTCACTTACAAACCGCACTCCTTCAGCACCCATTGACTCTGTCCATAAGAGTATTTCTACATACATTTCTTAGATATCTCATTACAACCACATTCACCTTGCTCGTGTGTTTCTCATGACAAAGCAACGCTTCATTTTCGACATCAACACACTTTTATATACCGCCATATTGGCTTCTTTCGATACTACTTCATTTGTTGTTACAATCCACGTACATCCAACTAATCTCGGAGTTGCATTCACCCGTCTGTCGGTTTCACCAGCTTTCTTTCCGTTTCAACATTATTATTATTATGAGCACCGCGTCTTACTACCCGTTCGGATTGTACGCACTTACGCTAATGTGTAATGGTAGGGTGATTGTGAGATGAAATGGAGGAACTACAGTTTAACGTGGAATACGAACCACGGTGGAGGCCTGGCATTTCCCACATTCACAAGTAGTGATTAATACACGTCTTTAAACATGTTACTGCTGGTCATCAATTAAAATCAAAATATCAAGTCTTACATTACATTTTTAATTATATAAAAAACAAGCAAAATAAATACACCAAAAAGCATTAATAGTTTTTAGCGATGGGCTGTGAGTTCCTGGCTACAGATCCAGAGGTCCCGGGTTTGATCCCCGGCACATCCAAAATTTATCCGTGAAGCAGTGGGTTTTGAACGGGATCAACTCATCCTCGTGAAGACATTTGAACTACTTGAATGAAATAGTAGCGGCTCCGGTCTAAAAAAACTTAGATTAACGGCTGGAGTGCTCGCTGTGCTGACCACATGACACTCTCTATCCGCAGAAGTTGGCACAATCTTCGCCGGCAGACTGGCCGCTCGGTAGGTATATCTCGATTGTAGGCTGACGCCATGGAGTTTATCTACAGTAATTTTTGAGATACTAAATAGAAGAAAGAGCATGAACCACTTTAAACTATTAGAGGTAAGGTTGGTTAGAAAATACTGGATCCTAACAAATGAAAGCTAGCTGGGCAAATTTTCGCTGAAATGTTCGTATCATTGAATCCCAAAGGTGGGGGGGTATATGCGTAGGGGCTTTGATTATACTGATATTGAAGTATTAACATATCTGGTCTGCTGCAGATTTGTTCGTGACACATTCAACCACCAAGCGCTATAATAATGTTTGCTATACGTTTTGGGGTTTTCCCAGAACAATACGGTTTTCTGTTTTGATGTCCTGTTGTCCCTACAGAACAGACGGTAGTACAAATAAACTTGTAAAGTCCGTTCACCGTAGGAATTGTTTTCTGAAAGGCCTTTTTCCCTACCAGAAATCTATTATATAGTAGGATATTGGTAGGAAAAAATACCTTCCAGAGAGTAATTCCTACCGTGAATGGAGTATATGCATCCCTACTGGTTTCAACCAAGTACTGTGAAAATAACTGTTTGTAGTTAGAAAAAATATTTCGAATTGAACAATGCTAGCGCAAGGAACACCATTGTTGAGGTATTTTTTTGAAAAGTTTTATTTACAAGTTCGAGTTGCCAAAAGTAATGTAATCGTGGAATGACACTTTTTTTTAGTACCGCGTCTTACTACTCGTGTGGGTTATACTAATTACGCTAGTGGTTTTGAGGATCAGCAAGGTTATAGTTAATATGAAGTGTACCCGCATTTGCGTGGAGGGAGAGTGGAAAACTATTGTGGAAAAACCCGCCTCAGTACACTCGACCGAGATTTGAACCTCGATCTATCCTCGTCATAGGCAGTTTAGTCAACTGCTAGATTAGCGCCTTAGACCACGAGATGACCAAAGTGGGTGGATGACAATTAAAGTCCCGAATATGTGATGTAGATAAATTCACATGAAATAGAATAAACTACCTACGTTTTACTGTTTTGTTACATTTATCTCTCAAAGAGGTTTTTTGATATTGCCTATTTTATTCCTAGAGTAGTTTCGTTTTTAATGCTACTTATAACTTTTTGTGCTGAAATATTAGTTTGAAGTGATTGGCGACTAATTTCATGTCGTCCATTTATTTATATATTCAATAGTGAATGTCACCCGCCTCGGTGGCGTAGTTGGCTAACGCACTAGTCGTGTTGAGATGCTCGACTGCCGAGGACGGGGAGATTGAGGTTCGAATCTCGGTCGGGTGAACTGGGGGAGAGGGTTTCCTAAATGGTTTTCCACTCTCCCTCCACGCAAATGTGGTTTCACTTCCTCTAATTAAACCTTCCCTATTCCCAATCCATTAGCGTTAGTACTTAAAGCGTATAACCCGAACGGGTAGTAAGACGCGGTGCTAAATAATAATAATAATAATAATTGTGAATGTCGAAATTTTTTTTGTATATATTTACGTATCTGTAGTTACCATCAAGAGTGTTTCTTGACATTAATGTTTGTTCCTTGAAATTGACGGTGAAACTAACGTTCTTTTAGGTATAATTTGACTTGATGTAACTCACTGTTGCCTTGAATTAGCGATTAAAGTTTTAATCAATAGCTATTTGTTTCAACAATTCTTTATTGTCCTCTATTTTTTATCTTTCTAGTCTAATTCGCCTTTTAAAAAACAAATATATGGCATCCATGCTTAAAATAGTCGCCTTTGTGATATATATTTAAAAAATATATGATATGGTCACCACAGTAGTTATTGTAGTTGATACGTGAAAAAAGAAGTGAAATTGCTGTATTATTGGTTTTATTGTAACTCATTTGATACCTCCTGGCTAGCTCAGTAGTTGGAGCATTGATGTACTAAGAGTAAAGTCCCGGGTTTGATTCCTGTGTCCAGGTCTCATTTTTCAATTTAAAGAATATGCTATTTAGATGTGGCTTAACTGTAATTAACTAATACATTAGCTTGGTTCATCCCATTATTTGATGTTTCTGGTTTTAACGTCCTTAGGAAACATTTAATCCGGGGCACCTTGATTACATTTGTGCCATTTAATGAAACATTAAAAATGTTCCAAAACGGAGAATTTTCCCTCTCTTTATCTCTGGTCGGGGTTTTAATCCGAGTTTGGGCCATCCCTCCCCTCCCTATTTGGTTTCCCACACTCTTTATTCACACACATACGGGCATCCCTAATTGATATTAAGACACGGGTCAAGGAAATCAAAGGGACTAATTTCCTCCCCCTGATTGGTCTACAACGCGCATGACACCCCGGGCGCACGTTGAACCTTACAAGATGACGGACCAACCAAACTTTTACCTATTTTACAATCTCGGAAACTCGTGTCAATATGAACCCCCGTCCCCTCCCCTTTCTTCTTTGGTGGTTAGTTACATTCTGCGCCGATGCGTGATCGATCCGTCTAGTCTCGATCTAGAAGGTTCTATCCTCTCTCTCTCTCTCTCTCTTCATACCTAGGCTGACTCGGGCTTCGAACTCTTGTCTCTCCACGTTGAATTCTTCCTTCAACCACCTGGATTTGTTGTACCTTGAAACCCTAACTATTCTCAAAACAATTATGAAAATAATAACTTGCAAGTGGGAGGTTTTTTTTGGTGGAAGATATTTCACTGGCTATTTTGTGATATACCTATACGCACAATTATTTGAATATATATTTATTTTATGAATTAATTACGAAAACGTTGACCTTGTTGGCTTTGGGGTAAATTGCTCGCCTCAGAACCCGACGTTTGTGAGTTCAATTCCAGCTGGGATCGACGGATATTTCTTACGGTAAAAATCCGTAGCAGAACTTCCTTCGGAGGGGACGTAGACCTATTGGTCCCATGTCGATTGTGGTATGTAAAAAAAACTCTGTAAGGTATGTGAAAATACTTTCCCTGACAAAATTGCTAGACTCTTTCGCTCTCGCTCATAGAAATTCTCTTGTGCTGATATAATCAGTCGGTTCAGTAAGTGCACTTAAATACCTCAAATAAATGAAATAAAATAAAAATTACGAAAACATCTTAACTCATATTAGCACATTCTCACCAGAAGTGATCAAAATGATCTAATTTCCCTCTAGAATTGAACTTAAAAAAATAAAGCTAATTTATTTAATGTTCAATATATTTTTGAACATAAATTATAATGATGGCCTTTTGGAAAATAAAAGTTAAGTCTACTTTAAATTTAAGTCGCTATAATATGTCCGAAATACATTGACTTTCATTTCCAAAGTTTCACACTTTAATTTAAAGAGAAATATACTTTTAGAGCGCATGTTAAAAAAGCACTAGATAACTGATTTAAAACTCTTCCTTTCACCTGGATTACTTTAAAATCAAGAAAATATAGCCAAAAACTAGGCTTTTTTTATAGTGTGGTAAAAATACCTGTTAATTTAAAAAAAGCTAGAAACCCATCTAGCCGCTATTAATAAAGATTATTTAATACGCCAAACCAACTCTAGATCTTGCGGAGAAAAATCCCAAGTTGGCAACGCTGGCTTGAGGCGTCCGGTCAGATTTATATCTCAGTCGTCGCCTGCCGTCATAATGCCGTGACCTCAAAACGGGCCAATTTTTTTCACCCTCTTTTCTAGTCGTTGCCCGAAAATAGCTCTTTTTAACCGCTCGAGTCGTTTTGAAATGCCGGACGCTTCTTTTGTTTTTTTCATTTTCACATTGTCTGATTTGACATCTGAAGTTTCTTGTCAGATTATCTCTCTGGTTGGCGGTTATGTTTGATTATTAAAAAACAATAACTGTGCAACAGGATCATTATTAAACGCAGGGGTAGATCCATAGGAGGATACGGGGGGTGCGTGTGACCCTCAACAATTTTCTTAGTTATTTAGTATTAACGATAATAATTTAAAAAATTACATTTAAATATAGTCACTTCTAGTTGTGCTGTCACGTAATATCTCACTAGCCATTTTATGCATTTAAAAAGTTACCTTTTAACTAGTTTCAAAATTACTCTAAAATTTTGAAGAATTTTCTGAGGGGGAATCTCTAGTTGCACCCCTTCCCCCTACTCTACCCCTCAACTAAAATCCTGGATCTGACTTTGAGAAAGTAGGACCACTTGTTAAGAGGTAATTTTCTGGTGTTAACGTCCTTAGAATAACCTTGAAGTTTATATTTTAGTTCTCCCTGGATTTGGTCTAATTTCTCAAATATTATTTCTCATGAAAGTGATAAAAAAAAGCAGCTTTTGGAATTTTAGTGATGATGTTCGCAATAATGGCCATTTGATTTTTAGGTTTTGTTGTATGGGCACATATATTTACATTTGGAATAGCTGTTGATACGCGAGCTTATCCTGTATATGGTACATTGTTATAGCTATACCCACCGAAATTAAAGTATTTATTTGATTAAATACTATTTATGTATCACGATGATTTTATAATATCCCTTGTCTAAGAGTTTGTGGGAGTTTAGGGGACAAGAGCTAAGGACAGTGTTTTTGCAGTTTTTATAATAAAACTTATTTGGGACCAATATAAATAAAATATTGCTTCATTATTAACATATAATTTAATTTTCTTCACATGGATATCATAAATTTTTCAATATCTGTCATGAGAATAGCGGCATTAAAAGAGAAACTTTTTGAATGAAGAGCAAAAGTTGTGATTAAATAAATTTCGGGACACCCTTGACAGACATTAAAGAACTTTTGAGGTCAGCATGAAAAGAAAATAACTTTTTAAGTTTATACTGGATGAATATATAATTTATTTTGGATAACCAAACTGCCCTTATCTCGTGTTCCCGACGCTTTCACATTAAAATGCGAGAATCGCCTCAGAAATTTATAAATGCCCAGAAACCAAGTGGTATGTATAACTCGGAGCTGTCCGGATCAAAGAGGGAGGGGGGAAATGCAAATTATAATACAATTTCTGTTGTGACACCCCTTATTAAATTACATATTTCGATTCCCAAATATCCGTTCTACGCTCCTTTACTAGTGATGTACCTTTCCCCCCCTGGACACTTAGCTCTCAAATGACAAAACAAAATATGTGAATTTTTGAATTTTTCATAGTGAAAAATGTTAACTTTTAAACTATATTTACAGGTGTCTATAATATAAAGGACCATATAAAGTAGGTTTGTGTTTATTCAAGTGAACAACAAACACGTTAACTTTTATAGGTTTTGTTAATATCTAACCTAAGCGCAACATCGGGTTGGCAATATCTCGGCTACCCAACCAACGCGTTATCGACGACTTTGGTTCCACGCTTGATGGTACCGACTACATGAATGTGTCTTTCTGCGCTCTATTTATTAAATAAGATGTAGAATCTTCTCAGAAAATAATATCGTATCTATAGAAAGATTGTGATATCCTATATTATTAGTAGTCTTTCAAAAGTATTGATAGTGCCCTCCTGTTAGCACGGAGATATTGTTTTCTTCGCTCTGCGCTAAACATAACCTCTTGTATTTCGAGGGCTCAACACTTGGTGATTGGAAAGTAGACTCGGCAAAGGAAACCGCAAACGTACACGTATTAACTGAGATTTAAAAAAAGAACTCTAAACTTGTAAATATAAACCGGCTCAAAACATCGACTTCAGTGGCTGCATGGTCTACTGCGTTGTTTTTCAGCCGGTGTGCTGCGGGAGCTTGAGGGAAGGTCCAAAGAAGCTTAATCTATTTTTAGGAATAACAATAAATATTTTGAAATCCATGATCAACACTATTTAAAAAAAAATTAAACCAGGTTTTCAACTTTTCAGCACATTTTAAACATATTTTTATCATAAAATTGTAAAATCTTTNTTCCCTAAATTTTTTTTATGATATTCCTTGAAAATTTTAGCGCCTTGTTCATTTTGCCGTGAGTCGAGAGAGGTTGAAAATCTTTGTCCTAAGGCGTCGCTCTCTAGATAGACTCGACTTGCCGATGACGGGGAGATCTGAATTAGAATTATGTTGGGGTGTACTGAGGCTGATTTTTCCCACTTCACACAAATTTGGTTGCAATTCCTCTAAACTCAACCTTCCTCATACCGTACCCATTAACCTAATTAGTATATAGGAGTATAACCCTATAACACGATAGTAAAAAAAAAAACCTTCCCTAATGAAACGAACAGAACTAGGTCAATATTCAGTGGGCGGTCCTCCACGTTCCTGACCCCGCCCACTTCACCCTCCCTCCTGACTGTATAGAGGCGCCGCACCGCACCGCGACGCCAGACCCCGAACTTTAGTACGAACCCGTGACCTATCCTGCGAGGACGTTCTCCCTCCCTTACTCCGTCATGCGCTGGCCCTGCTGCGGATAAGCCCCATCGATCCGCTCTCGTCGGCCCCCCGGTCTCTCGGTGTTCATCATGAACGTAGGTCATGTAACCTACGAGCGGAGGTACCCCGGTGTCCGCAGGTACAGTCCAGCCACGGTAAGTGCAAACCTGTCCCAGACATGTACAGTCGGATTCATAAAAGAAGGACCTTTTAGAAAATACACACTTTTTTCGGTCAACAATTACATTTTACTATTGTTATTTTATAGATATTGACAATGTATATCAAAAGTGACAGCTACACATCGCATGATTTGACGTATGAATATATGTAGATTAATACCTTTGTTTCTATCTGAATACACTTTATGGAAGTAATCGTTAAATAAAGGATCGAATTCAACAATTAAGTTACTAAATCTACCGTCACGTATTCATACGTCAACTCATGTAACCCACAGCTGTCAATTTTGATACATATTAACATTATCTATAAAAAAAAATACACTAATTAGTAAACTATTAACAATGTTGACCGCAAAAAAACAGTTTTTATTTTCCAAACTGTTCCACCAGAATAGGACATGTGAGACCCATTTTTGTGCAGGTAAGCTACAGTGTCGTTATAAACAAAGCCACATTGACCCCCCCTCCCTTCCTCCCCGTGTTACACTTATTCGTCCTGGCTATACGAATATTTCCCCTAATATGATAGGGACAAAGAAGGTATAATTAACAGGAAATTAACCCTCATTTGCTTGGAGAGGGAGTGGGTAAAAGTTTAAGGAAAATCAACCCTCAGAACACCCGAACGATATTCGAACTTTTGTCCTCTCCGTCGTCGGCAACTAGATGTATCTACTCAGTGACGCCTTATACCGCGTGACCACCGATGCGAGGAAGGGTAAGTGAACACAGGCGGCGAGGGTTGGGCGACGCGATTACGAGCATAGCGAAGCGAGGCTTCTACATGCAACAAAGAGCGGGATATCAACACACATACGGCGGAGCGGCACTTATCTAAATTGCAATATGGCGTCGTCAAAACTATCACGTAAGATAGTGAGTGCATGCAGTATGTCAAGCCAGGGACTATTGCAGGGCAGGGCCGGGCCGATCTAAGGCGAAAGTTTTATGTGCGCAAAACTACATTTTGCACCCCCCCGCGCCCCCCGCCTGAAAAAACTTTGGAGAAAGACTATATACGACCATTATAAAACTAGACCTATGTATACCATTTTGAACGTTCTTTCCCAAATATGTTACACATATGAGATTGTATTCCCCCAGAATTCGGGAAATATGTTCCTTCATAACAGGATTGAATTTGGCAATCAACTCTTAAGAGCCAGAGAAAATTTTCATTGTTTTCGCTGTAGAGGGTTTCGTGAGTTCCTCGAAAAGCCATGTTGTGTTGGGCAAGGGTGCAAGATCTCTCGTGAGGACATTTTTCCGTAGCTCTTTTTTTTCCTGAGCAATTAATCCTTGATTTTCATCAATTGCCTTTCCAGTGTTAAACCTCCTTTCTGTTTCAACTCATTTTTCGCAGCACTTTAAGTGGTTAGAAGACGTCTCATGTTGGGAAAGATTTTTTCCGATGTGCCTTCAATCACAGTTTCCATTTTCATCAGATAATGTAGTGCTGGTGATTGCCGTGTTAAATACCTTGGAGCAAAAACAGTATACACTTTCCTTAGACTGGGACTACATTAGCCATCGTCTTCTAACTTTCTCGCCGTTGGAAGCAAGCCGATAATAAAATAAGTTAGAAAATTATCTTTTTGCACCGTGTCTAGGGTAGGTGTCTACATGGTGGCTACAGACAGGGAAAACAGGGAAAACCTGGAAATGTCAGGGAATTTAACTAAAAATAAGGAAAAGTCAGGGAATTAAAAAAAAATTATGTCTAAAATATCCCATTATTTTCACAACACTAAAACTTAAGTTAATAATACCTAAATAAAATAACATTTTAATCTTTAAAATAACATTTTAATCTTTAAAATAACTGATAAAAGTGTTTATGTTTAATAGATACAAACTTTTTTTAAATATATGATCAATAATAACAAAAGTCATCATCCACCATTAAAACTGGAAAAAAGCAGTAAGGGAAAATTGAAAAATGTTGCCTGGAAAACCTGTAAAAGTCAGGGAATTTTGTAAAATATGTCTTGTAGCCACCCTGTGTCTAATACTGTTGAGATTGGTCCTTGCGAAATAATAAAATTACGTTAAGTTGCGCTTTGAACTTTGGGCCAATTCGCTGGATCTTTCAATTTATCATATGAATTATTCATTTCTTGGATTGTATCATTCATATAACTCTTATCACTGTGATCAGTAATTTTCGTGGTGTTAGAATCATCGGCATTATTATTTATTAAATATTTTGAGCAATCTTCGTCCTCTTGAGCGCTGTTTCAACAAATGTTCATCTTTACATTGAGTTTCAATTTCACTTTCACTTTCTTTACTATTGCTTGCCTTCATTAATAATTACAAATTAGTTTAGCGTTTGACTTAGTTTCTTGTAACGTTTTTGCGTTTAGTTTTATATTTTCGGCCGCAGAAATTTCGGAAAAAATTTAAGTAACTGTTTTAAAAAATAGATTTAATATTATTAAAAAAAACAGAAACAGTAAAAGCATAATAATGACAGCAATACAGCATACCGCACACTACACGTCACAGAGTACAGTACCCACTTTTAAAGGTTTGCACCAAAATAATAATTGAAAACTAAACTTGAGCAAAATTTCACATAACACCATATAAACTAAAAATAATAAGTAGCGGATTGCAACACGCCGAACTATAAATAAAGCGAGTAAGCGATTGTCAATAAATCCCTCGCACGGAGGTTTGGTGACTGACTGAAAATTAAAACTAACATCACACCTACCGCCCCC